>JAXIVJ010012472.1:0-40217 GCA_036785665.1 Chirona hameri
TGTAGATGTGTAGATGTGTAGATGTGTAGATGTGTAGATGTGTAGATGTGTAGATGTGTAGATGTGTAGATGTGTAGATGTGTGAGTGTAGATGTGTAGATGTGTAGATGTGTAGATGTGTAGATGTGTAGATGTGTAGATGTGTAGATGTGTAGATGTGTAGATGTGTAGATGTGTAGATGTGTAGATGTGTAGATGTGTAGATGTGTAGATGTGTAGATGTGTAGATGTGTAGATGTGTAGATGTGTAGATGTGTAGATGTGTAGATGTGTAGATGTGTAGATTGTGTAGATGTGTAGATGTGTAGATGTGTAGATGTGTAGATGTGTAGATGTGTAGATGTGTAGATGTGTAGAGTGTGTAGATGTGTAGATGTGTAGATGTGTAGATGTGTAGATGTGTAGATGTGTAGATGTGTAGATGTGTAGATGTGTAGATGTGTAGATGTGTAGATGTGTAGATGTGTAGATGTGTAGATGTGTAGATGTGTAGATGTGTAGATGTGTAGATGTGTAGATGTGTAGATGTGTAGATGTGTAGATGTGTAGATGTGTAGATGTGTAGATGTGTAGATGTGTAGATGTGTAGATGTGTAGATGTGTAGATGTGTAGATGTGTAGATGTGTAGATGTGTAGATGTGTAGATGTGTAGATGTGTAGATGTGTAGATGTGTAGATGTGTAGATGTGTAGATGTGTAGATGTGTAGATGTGTAGATGTGTAGATGTGTAGATGTGTAGATGTGTAGATGTGTAGATGTGTAGATGTGTTAGATGTGTAGATGTGTAGATGTGTAGATGTGTAGATGTGTAGATGTGTAGATGTGTAGATGTGTAGATGTGTAGATGTGTAGATGTGTAGATGTGTAGATGTGTAGATGTGTAGATGTGTAGATGTGTAGATGTGTAGATGTGTAGATGTGTAGATGTGTAGATGTGTAGATGTGTAGATGTGTAGATGTGTAGATGTGAGATGTGTAGATGTGTAGATGTGTAGATGTGTAGATGTGTAGATGTGTAGATGTGTAGATGTGTAGATGTGTAGATGTGTAGATGTGTAGATGTGTAGATGTGTAGATGTGTAGATGTGTAGATGTGTAGATGTGTAGATGTGTAGATGTGTAGATGTGTAGATGTGTAGATGTGTAGATGTGTAGATGTGTAGATGTGTAGATGTGTAGATGTGTAGATGTGTAGATGTGTAGATGTGTAGATGTGTAGATGTGTAGATGTGTAGATGTGTAGATGTGTAGATGTGTAGATGTGTAGATGTGTAGATGTGTAGATGTGTAGATGTGTAGATGTGTAGATGTGTAGATGTGTAGATGTGTAGATGTGTAGATGTGTAGATGTGTAGATGTGTAGATGTGTAGATGTGTAGATGTGTAGATGTGAGGTAGATGTGTAGATGTGTAGATGTGTAGATGTGTAGATGTGTAGATGTGTAGATGTGTAGATGTGTAGATGTGTAGATGTGTAGATGTGTAGATGTGTAGATGTGTAGATGTGTAGATGTGTAGATGTGTAGATGTGTAGATGTGTAGATGTGTAGATGTGATGTGTAGATGTGTAGATGTGTAGATGTGTAGATGTGTAGATGTGTAGATGTGTAGATGTGTAGATGTGTAGATGTGTAGATGTGTAGATGTGTAGATGTATAGATGTGTAGATGTGTAGATGTGTAGATGTGTAGATGTGTAGATGTGTAGATGTGTAGATGTGTAGATGTGTAGATGTGTAGATGTGTAGATGTGTAGATGTGTAGATGTGTAGATGTGTAGATGTGTAGATGTGTAGATGTATAGATGTGTAGATGTGTAGATGTGTAGATGTGTAGATGTGTAGATGTGTAGATGTGTAGATGTGTAGATGTGTAGATGTGTAGATGTGTAGATGTGTAGATGTGTAGATGTGTAGATGTGTAGATGTGTAGATGTGTAGATGTGTAGATGTGTAGATGTATAGATGTGTAGATGTGTAGATGTGTAGATGTATAGATGTGTAGATGTGTAGATGTGTAGATGTATAGATGTGTAGATGTATAGATGTGTAGATGTGTAGATGTGTAGATGTATAGATGTGTAGATGTATAGATGTATAGATGTGTAGATGTGTAGATGTATAGATGTATAGATGTGTAGATGTATAGATGTATAGATGTATAGATGTATAGATGTGTAGATGTGTAGATGTATAGATGTGTAGATGTGTAGATGTGTAGAATGTATAGATGTATAGATGTATAGATGTATAGATGTATAGATGTATAGATGTATAGATGTATAGATGTATAGATGTATAGATGTATAGATGTATAGATGTATAGATGTATAGATGTATAGATGTATAGATGTATAGATGTATAGATGTATAGATGTATAGATGTATAGATGTATAGATGTATAGATGTATAGATGTATAGATGTATAGATGTATAGATGTATAGATGTATAGATGTATAGATGTATAGATGTATAGATGTATAGATGTATAGATGTATAGATGTATAGATGTATAATGTATAGATGTATAGATGTATAGATGTATAGATGTATAGATGTATAGATGTATAGATGTATAGATGTATAGATGTATAGATGTATAGATGTATAGATGTATAGATGTATAGATGTATAATGTATAGATGTATAGATGTATAGATGTATAGATGTAAGATGTATAGATGTATAGATGTATAGATGTATAGATGTATAGATGTATAGATGTATAGATGTATAGATGTATAGATGTATAGATGTATAGATGTATAGATGTATAGATGTATAGATGTATAGATGTATAGATGTATAGATGTATAGATGTATAGATGTATAGATGTATAGATGTATAGATGTATAGATGTATAGATGTATAGATGTATAGATGTATAGATGTATAGATGTATAGATGTATAGATGTATAGATGTATAGATGTATAGATGTATAGATGTATAGATGTATAGATGTATAGATGTATAGATGTATAGATGTATAGATGTATAGATGTATAGATGTATAGATGTATAGATGTATAGATGTATAGATGTATAGATGTATAGATGTATAGATGTATAGATGTATAGATGTATAGATGTATAGATGTATAGATGTATAGATGTATAGATGTATAGATGTATAGATGTATAGATGTATAGATGTATAGATGTATAGATGTATAGATGTATAGATGTATAGATGTATAGATGTATAGATGTATAGATGTATAGATGTATAGATGTATAGATGTATAGATGTATAGATGTATAGATGTATAGATGTATAGATGTATAGATGTATAGATGTATAGATGTATAGATGTATAGATGTATAGATGTAATTAGATGTATAGATGTATAGATGTATAGATGTATAGATGTATAGATGTATAGATGTATAGATGTATAGATGTATAGATGTATAGGATGTATAGATGTATAGATGTATAGATGTATAGATGTATAGATGTATAGATGTATAGATGTATAGATGTATAGATGTATAGATGTATAGATGTATAGATGTATAGATGTATAGATGTATAGATGTATAGATGTATAGATGTATAGATGTATAGATGTATAGATGTATAGATGTATAGATGTATAGATGTATAGATGTATAGATGTATAGATGTATAGATGTATAGATGTATAGATGTATAGATGTATAGATGTATAGATGTATAGATGTATAGATGTATAGATGTATAGATGTATAGATGTATAGATGTATAGATGTATAGATGTATAGATGTATAGATGTATAGATGTATAGATGTATAGATGTATAGATGTATAGATGTATAGATGTATAGATGTATAGATGTATAGATGTATAGATGTATAGATGTATAGATGTATAGATGTATAGATGTATAGAGTATAGATGTATAGATGTATAGATGTATAGATGTATAGATGTATAGATGTATAGATGTATAGATGTATAGATGTATAGATGTATAGATGTATAGATGTATAGATGTATAGATGTATAGATGTATAGATGTATAGATGTATAGATGTATAGATGTATAGATGTATAGATGTATAGATGTATAGATGTATAGATGTATAGATGTATAGATGTATAGATGTATAGATGTATAGATGTATAGATGTATAGATGTATAGATGTATAGATGTATAGATGTATAGATGTATAGATGTATAGATGTATAGATGTATAGATGTATAGATGTATAGATGTATAGATGTATAGATGTATAGATGTATAGATGTATAGATGTATAGATGTATAGATGTATAGATGTATAGATGTATAGATGTATAGATGTATAGATGTATAGATGTATAGATGTATAGATGTATAGATGTATAGATGTATAGATGTATAGATGTATAGATGTAAGATGTATAGATGTATAGATGTATAGATGTATAGATGTATAGATGTATAGATGTATAGATGTATAGATGTATAGATGTATAGATGTATAGATGTATAGATGTATAGATGTATAGATGTATAGATGTATAGATGTATAGATGTATAGATGTATAGATGTATAGATGTATAGATGTATAGATGTATAGATGTATAGATGTATAGATGTATAGATGTATAGATGTATAGATGTATAGATGTATAGATGTATAGATGTATAGATGTATAGATGTATAGATGTATAGATGTATAGATGTATAGATGTATAGATGTATAGATGTATAGATGTATAGATGTATAGATGTATAGATGTATAGATGTATAGATGTATAGATGTATAGATGTATAGATGTATAGATGTATAGATGTATAGATGTATAGATGTATAGATGTATAGATGTATAGATGTATAGATGTATAGATGTATAGATGTATAGATGTATAGATGTATAGATGTATAGATGTATAGATGTATAGATGTATAGATGTATAGATGTATAGATGTATAGATGTATAGATGTATAGATGTATAGATGTATAGATGTATAGATGTATAGATGTATAGATGTATAGATGTATAGATGTATAGATGTATAGATGTATAGATGTATAGATGTATAGATGTATAGATGTATAGATGTATAGATGTATAGATGTATAGATGTATAGATGTATAGATGTATAGATGTATAGATGTATAGATGTATAGATGTATAGATGTATAGATGTATAGATGTATAGATGGTATAGATGTATAGATGTATAGATGTATAGATGTATAGATGTATAGATGTATAGATGTATAGATGTATAGATGTATAGATGTATAGATGTATAGATGTATAGATGTATAGATGTATAGATGTATAGATGTATAGATGTATAGATGTATAGATGTATAGATGTATAGATGTATAGATGTATAGATGTATAGATGTATAGATGTATAGATGTATAGATGTATAGATGTATAGATGTATAGATGTATAGATGTATAGATGTATAGATGTATAGATGTATAATGTATAGATGTATAAGATGTATAGATGTATAGATGTATAGATGTATAGATGTATAGATGTATAGATGTATAGATGTATAGATGTATAGATGTATAGATGTATAGATGTATAGATGTATAGATGTATAGATGTATAGATGTATAGATGTATAGATGTATAGATGTATAGATGTATAGATGTATAGATGTATAGATGTATAGATGTATAGATGTATAGATGTATAGATGTATAGATGTATAGATGTATAGATGTATAGATGTATAGATGTATAGATGTATAGATGTATAGATGTATAGATGTATAGATGTATAGATGTATAGATGTATAGATGTATAGATGTATAGATGTATAGATGTATAGATGTATAGATGTATAGATGTATAGATGTATAGATGTATAGATGTATAGATGTATAGATGTATAGATGTATAGATGTATAGATGTATAGATGTATAGATGTATAGATGTATAGATGTAGATGATGTATAGATGTATAGATGTATAGATGTATAGATGTATAGATGTATAGATGTATAGATGTATAGATGTATAGATGTATAGATGTATAGATGTATAGATGTATAGATGTATAGATGTATAGATGTATAGATGTATAGATGTATAGATGTATAGATGTATAGATGTATAGATGTATAGATGTATAGATGTATAGATGTATAGATGTATAGATGTATAGATGTATAGATGTATAGATGTATAGATGTATAGATGTATAGATGTATAGATGTATAGATGTATAGATGTATAGATGTATAGATGTATAGATGTATAGATGTATAGATGTATAGATGTATAGATGTATAGATGTATAGATGTATAGATGTATAGATGTATAGATGTATAGATGTATAGATGTATAGATGTATAGATGTATAGATGTATAGATGTATAGATGTATAGATGTATAGATGTATAGATGTATAGATGTATAGATGTATAGATGTATAGATGTATAGATGTATAGATGTATAGATGTATAGATGTATAGATGTATAGATGTATAGATGTATAGATGTATAGATGTATAGATGTATGATGTATAGATGTATAGATGTATAGATGTATAGATGTATAGATGTATAGATGTATAGATGTATAGATGTATAGATGTATAGATGTATAGATGTATAGATGTATAGATGTATAGATGTATAGATGTATAGATGTATAGATGTATAGATGTATAGATGTATAGATGTATAGATGTATAGATGTATAGATGTATAGATGTATAGATGTATAGATGTATAGATGTATAGATGTATAGATGTATAGATGTATAGATGTATAGATGTATAGATGTATAGATGTATAGATGTATAGATGTATAGATGTATAGATGTATAGATGTATAGATGTATAGATGTATAGATGTATAGATGTATAGATGTATAGATGTATAGATGTATAGATGTATAGATGTATAGATGTATAGATGTATAGATGTATAGATGTATAGATGTATAGATGTATAGATGTATAGATGTATAGATGTATAGATGTATAGATGTATAGATGTATAGATGTATAGATGTATAGATGTATAGATGTATAGATGTATAGATGTATAGATGTATAGATGTATAGATGTATAGATGTATAGATGTATAGATGTATAGATGTATAGATGTATAGATGTATAGATGTATAGATGTATAGATGTATAGATGTATAGATGTATAGATGTATAGATGTATAGATGTATAGATGTATAGATGTATAGATGTATAGATGTATAGATGTATAGATGTATAGATGTATAGATGTATAGATGTATAGATGTATAGATGTATAGATGTATAGATGTATAGATGTATAGATGTATAGATGTATAGATGTATAGATGTATAGATGTATAGATGTATAGATGTATAGATGTATAGATGTATAGATGTATAGATGTATAGATGTATAGATGTATAGATGTATAGATGTATAGATGTATAGATGTATAGATGTATAGATGTATAGATGTATAGATGTATAGATGTATAGATGTATAGATGTATAGATGTATAGATGTATAGATGTATAGATGTATAGATGTATAGATGTATAGATGTATAGATGTATAGATGTATAGATGTATAGATGTATAGATGTATAGATGTATAGATGTATAGATGTATAGATGTATAGATGTATAGATGTATAGATGTATAGATGTATAGATGTATAGATGTATAGATGTATAGATGTATAGATGTATAGATGTATAGATGTATAGATGTATAGATGTATAGATGTATAGATGTATAGATGTATAGATGTATAGATGTATAGATGTATAGATGTATAGATGTATAGATGTATAGATGTATAGATGTATAGATGTATAGATGTATAGATGTATAGATGTATAGATGTATAGATGTATAGATGTATAGATGTATAGATGTATAGATGTATAGATGTATAGATGTATAGATGTATAGATGTATAGATGTATAGATGTATAGATGTATAGATGTATAGATGTATAGATGTATAGATGTATAGATGTATAGATGTATAGATGTATAGATGTATAGATGTATAGATGTATAGATGTATAGATGTATAGATGTATAGATGTATAGATGTATAGATGTATAGATGTATAGATGTATAGATGTATAGATGTATAGATGTATAGATGTATAGATGTATAGATGTATAGATGTATAGATGTATAGATGTATAGATGTATAGATGTATAGATGTATAGATGTATAGATGTATAGATGTATAGATGTATAGATGTATAGATGTATAGATGTATAGATGTATAGATGTATAGATGTATAGATGTATAGATGTATAGATGTATAGATGTATAGATGTATAGATGTATAGATGTATAGATGTATAGATGTATAGATGTATAGATGTATAGATGTATAGATGTATAGATGTATAGATGTATAGATGTATAGATGTATAGATGTATAGATGTATAGATGTATAGATGTATAGATGTATAGATGTATAGATGTATAGATGTATAGATGTATAGATGTATAGATGTATAGATGTATAGATGTATAGATGTATAGATGTATAGATGTATAGATGTATAGATGTATAGATGTATAGATGTATAGATGTATAGATGTATAGATGTATAGATGTATAGATGTATAGATGTATAGATGTATAGATGTATAGATGTATAGATGTATAGATGTATAGATGTATAGATGTATAGATGTATAGATGTATAGATGTATAGATGTATAGATGTATAGATGTATAGATGTATAGATGTATAGATGTATAGATGTATAGATGTATAGATGTATAGATGTATAGATGTATAGATGTATAGATGTATAGATGTATAGATGTATAGATGTATAGATGTATAGATGTATAGATGTATAGATGTATAGATGTATAGATGTATAGATGTATAGATGTATAGATGTATAGATGTATAGATGTATAGATGTATAGATGTATAGATGTATAGATATATAGATATATAGATATATAGATATATAGATATATAGATATATAGATATATAGATATATAGATATATAGATATATAGATATATAGATATATAGATATATAGATATATAGATATATAGATATATAGATATATAGATATATAGATATATAGATATATAGATATATAGATATATAGATATATAGATATATAGATATATAGATATATAGATATATAGATATATAGATATATAGATATATAGATATATAGATATATAGATATATAGATATATAGATATATAGATATATAGATATATAGATATATAGATATATAGATATATAGATATATAGATATATAGATATATAGATATATAGATATATAGATATATAGATATATAGATATATAGATATATAGATATATAGATATATAGATATATAGATATATAGATATATAGATATATAGATATATAGATATATAGATATATAGATATATAGATATATAGATATATAGATATATAGATATATAGATATATAGATATATAGATATATAGATATATAGATATATAGATATATAGATATATAGATATATAGATATATAGATATATAGATATATAGATATATAGATATATAGATATATAGATATATAGATATATAGATATATAGATATATAGATATATAGATATATAGATATATAGATATATAGATATATAGATATATAGATATATAGATATATAGATATATAGATATATAGATATATAGATATATAGATATATAGATATATAGATATATAGATATATAGATATATAGATATATAGATATATAGATATATAGATATATAGATATATAGATATATAGATATATAGATATATAGATATATAGATATATAGATATATAGATATATAGATATATAGATATATAGATATATAGATATATAGATATATAGATATATAGATATATAGATATATAGATATATAGATATATAGATATATAGATATATAGATATATAGATATATAGATATATAGATATATAGATATATAGATATATAGATATATAGATATATAGATATATAGATATATAGATATATAGATATATAGATATATAGATATATAGATATATAGATATATAGATATATAGATATATAGATATATAGATATATAGATATATAGATATATAGATATATAGATATATAGATATATAGATATATAGATATATAGATATATAGATATATAGATATATAGATATATAGATATATAGATATATAGATATATAGATATATAGATATATAGATATATAGATATATAGATATATAGATATATAGATATATAGATATATAGATATATAGATATATAGATATATAGATATATAGATATATAGATATATAGATATATAGATATATAGATATATAGATATATAGATATATAGATATATAGATATATAGATATATAGATATATAGATATATAGATATATAGATATATAGATATATAGATATATAGATATATAGATATATAGATATATAGATATATAGATATATAGATATATAGATATATAGATATATAGATATATAGATATATAGATATATAGATATATAG
Organism: Chirona hameri; assembly: GCA_036785665.1. Lineage (NCBI taxonomy): Eukaryota > Metazoa > Arthropoda > Thecostraca > Balanomorpha > Balanidae > Chirona > Chirona hameri. The sequence goes on from JAXIVJ010012472.1 coordinate 10,470, forward strand.
ATATATAGATATATAGATATATAGATATATAGATATATAGATATATAGATATATAGATATATAGATATATAGATATATAGATATATAGATATATAGATATATAGATATATAGATATATAGATATATAGATATATAGATATATAGATATATAGATATATAGATATATAGATATATAGATATATAGATATATAGATATATAGATATATAGATATATAGATATATAGATATATAGATATATAGATATATAGATATATAGATATATAGATATATAGATATATAGATATATAGATATATAGATATATAGATATATAGATATATAGATATATAGATATATAGATATATAGATATATAGATATATAGATATATAGATATATAGATATATAGATATATAGATATATAGATATATAGATATATAGATATATAGATATATAGATATATAGATATATAGATATATAGATATATAGATATATAGATATATAGATATATAGATATATAGATATATAGATATATAGATATATAGATATATAGATATATAGATATATAGATATATAGATATATAGATATATAGATATATAGATATATAGATTTATAGATTTATAGATATATAGATTTATAGATTTATAGATTTATAGATTTATAGATTTATAGATATATAGATATATAGATATATAGATTTATAGATTTATAGATTTATAGATTTATAGATTTATAGATTTATAGATTTATAGATATATAGATTTATAGATATATAGATATATAGATATATAGATATATAGATATATAGATTTATAGATTTATAGATTTATAGATTTATAGATATATAGATATATCACCCACTCCACATCATGTCTTTTCGCTTCGCGGATCCCAGATGAGTCCCTGAACAGGTCGGAAGGGCGTAGAAAAGGTCAGAGGGGCCCCTAGACGATCTGAAGGGACCTTGGGCCTTTCAACAATAAGAATACAGTTGTACAGGGAATCAAACTCAAAATTTTCGCGCCGCTCCGCGGCGCAATTGAACTACAAATTCAATTATATGCGGGTTAGGAGAAAAAAAATCGGTCAGTTTTCGGCGCATTTATGTGTTATGTTGCTACTTTCCTATATTATTGGGCAAAATAGTTCATTTTAGCACCTTTCCCCCGCATTTTTAAACGCACCATATAGCAATTGTAGAGGTCCGCACCATACGCAATGCGTCGCATTGATGAGAAAGCAACCCAGGGCATAATACTCAAAAAATTTGCGCAGCTCCGAGGGGGAATTTGTTTAACAGTTCCAGGTCTTGAGCTTAACAAAAATATTCAAAGTTGGTATAGCCGATTCCAAATTCGTGTCGCTGGTTCCAAAGTTGATGTGGCAGTTTGCTAACTCCAGCTCCTAAACGTTGGTATGGCCCATGCCATACCTGCCATACTGCATTTTCCAGCCTTGTAACGTGCCTTTTCATGCGTGTTTTTTTTTGGGGGGGGGGGCCTTTCAACGCTTGGGAAGGGGCCCTTCCAACGCTCGGGAAGGGGCCCTTCCAACGCTCGGGAAGGGGCCCTTTCGAGGTGCCGCCCCCCTCCCCCTGGACGAAATTCTGGCTACGTGCCTGCACTACACTGTGTGCGGTGTTGCGGCAGGTGTTTCTGACGGTGCTCCTGCTGCTTCCGTGGATGATTGCACTACACTGTGTGCGGTGTTGCGGCAGGTGTTTCTGACGGTGCTCCTGCTGCTGCCGTGGATGATTGCACTACACTGTGTGCGGTGTTGCGGCAGGTGTTTCTGACGGTGCTCCTGCTGCTACCGTGGATGATTGCACTACACTGTGTGCGGTGTTGCGGCAGGTGTTTCTGACGGTGCTCCTGCTGCTGCCGTGGATGATTGCACTACACTGTGTGCGGTGTTGCGGCAGGTGTTTCTGACGGTGCTCCTGCTGCTTCCGTGGATGGTGCCACACCATCAGAAGGCCGCTCCGTCGACGTTCCGCTCCGCTCCGTCGACGTTCAGCGATGCCGGCGGCGGCGGGTCGCGGGTCGTCGGCGCCGGCCCGGCCTCCTCCCCTGAGGAGCCGACGGCGGCGGACGGCGGCTCCAGCCGTCACCTGCACCGCAGCCCCCCGCCCGACAACAGCCCCTGGCGGGACCTGGTGAGGCACGCTGTAATGGCGTCACAGTCTCACCAGATATGATGTCAGATATGATGTCATATATGATGTCAGATATGATGCCAGATGTGGCCTCCCTTGGCGTCTGTCGAGCATATGTACTACAAAAGAGTTCTGCTGGTCGGTGCTCAGCGCCGAACCGAAGTCGTGAAATACCTACCCCCGCGAAAATGCATGAAAGCAATGGCTTCTGGCAATTTAAATGGCATCTGATTCTATTGCTTTCAAGTGCCTATTAGCTACGTTCTTTAATGCCAAGTCGTCGTTAATGATGGTGAGCCTTCGTGGCCCACCAGAATTGGCGTTGATTACATACCAGTAAAACGCCTTTTTGGGCGATGACCGAGCGAACGCGCTCTGGTAAAGCTAAAACAGGTTTGAAATATGAAACGGTAAAGGAACACACGTGGTAGTAACAGTCATTTTAGTCCTCCAGAAAAATTGCCAGGCCGCAAGGCATGCCAACATAAACATTAAGTTGTATTAAATTGTTCATGATCTCCTTTCCAAATCCGCCAAAAGGAGTACATTCTGAGCGCTGCATGCTTCAGCGCACAGATCAATGCTTAGAATAATGCAGCCATTTGTGATCAAGAATCATTTTAGCAAGGTATTTTGTTCATTTCGACGTTTGCGTTTGCCAACTACCACGCGCTGTGCTACCACCTATCAGAACGCACCATACCAAAAACAAAATTGATTTGATGGACCTATCTAAAGGTGAAGACCCAATCTCAATCGGAGCAGTGATTGCAAAGTTATTAGCTTCCGAAAAGCGTATGTCGGGCCGGGTCGGGCCGGGTCAAATGTAAATTTGTTTAGTAAGTTGACGAGAAGCCTCACGGGCGCTTCGCGCCCGCTCGGTAACAAGCAGCCGTAGGAGAGACCGGGGCTGAATGTATACATTTTCACATTTACCTTCCTAGCTGCCGATTCGTGGAAGATATTTGAAATCGGACACCTATTTAGGAAAAGTATATTTTCCCCACCATAGTACATTTGTTTTGTAAATTTTGTATCGTTTACATTTGCATTTGTATTGTAGATCAATATAAATAGCTTCAGCCACCATTTGAAAACAGCTCTGCAAATGATGCATTTGACCCCGATACCGGACAGGTTGCCTCTATACCCGGGCTGGGGTATAGGTTGCAACGTATCAAATTAATGGCAAAAACGTGCTCATATTGAAGACAACTTTTGTATTGGTCACTGTATTATATCAATTTTATCAATTATATCCCCTAGAATGTTACATTAAAACACCTTATTATTTGTTTTACTAGATATTTCACGCTATTAATTGATGTTAGTTATTGACGTCATTAACCTAACGTTGCAACCTGCCCCGTCAAAAATGATTCAACTTGCCCCAAGCCCACTTTGATCTGCATGGAGGGCATAAAATGGCGGAAGTTGTAGCAGTTCAGGCAAGATCTCCCGTCGTTTTAACCCTCGCCCTACGGGGGTCCTAAAACGCCCCCCCCCCCGAGGTTTTTCTTACATAACTTTTTAGAAATTCGGCGCATCTTGCTGAAATTTTCAGTAGCTAAGTATACATTATACGCATGCTGTAAAAATTGCATTGAAATTGGTTGAGAAATGTGGGAAATAATGTTTTGATGACGCCATGTTGGTGGAAAAACGATAAATGTTTGAAAAATTGTAGAAAACAGAGTTTTGAAGCAAATTGCAAACGCAATTAAGAAAAGATATAAAATTTAATTTTCTTTAAAATGGCAATCTCGGATTTGCACATTTTTGGTTTTTGACCCCAAAATGAGCCAAAACTGATGTTTTGGAAAAATCACCACAAAATCAAAATTTTCAAAGATGTTAAAAAAAAACGGAATATATGTGAGAACTGAGTATGGACAATACTCAAACCAAATTTCAAAGAAAAATCTCTATTTTTGACTGAGTGATGGCTCCCTAAGTGTAAGAAATTCATGACGTCATTTTTTTAATAACTTTTTTATTTTTTTTGACCAGATACGAATAAATAATTACTTTTTCTGTATTTCTGAGACAACACTGGTCTAGGAACATGCCTTTTTATTTACATCCATCAATTTCTCATTTTGAGATTTTCTGACTGAGGAAAATCACTGTTCTGGACGTGGTCGATCGAGGTCATTCACTTGACCTGGAAGGTCACTAGTTGACCCAAAACCTAAAGATTTCATATTGTTAGATTCCAAACATGACAGGCAACATGTTGGTTCTTACCGCGTTGCTCTATGTTGCTTGGTTTGGAAGTTAAAGAGGGGCTTTTTAGGACCCCCCTCCCTCCGTAGGGCGAAGGTGAAAAAAGGGAGGTAGGGCGAGGGTTAACGCCAGAAGCATATGCTACGATAAGAGTAAATCCGTTTCACGACACTTGCAGTTGCAAAGAGTCCGCTAGATTTTGTATTTATTGATAAATATTTACTTTCCTCGTCAAAAATCACTGTTTCGGCGCCTGCCGGATCAGCTGGCTTCTAACCGCTCTCGTTTCTCCGTTGCAGAGGGCCTGCCGTCTGCGTATGCACGTGTATTGTAGACTGCAGACATTTCCCTTCCTTGGTTATTTTTGTTTAGTTATAAGCGCTGATGCATGGCATTTTCCAAGGTTCAGCTTTAGGACCTCTTCTCTACTGCGTGTTCGCTAACGACATCAGTCAGTTTGTCGACGCAGTAGTAGTCCAAACGCCGACGACACACAAATTATGGTCAGCGGCAAAAATTCTGAAATTCAAACAGTCGTCGCACGCATGGCAAACGTTCTGGCCTCTCTTGACATTTGGTTCCGAGCAAACGGACTTAAAGTTAACGCCGCTAAGACCCAACTGATGCTCTTGGGAAGCCCACAAAATCTGCGCACTTTACCCGACATCAAAGTAACATTCCGCGACCATGATTTACTCCCCATTTCGGAAGCCAAAAACCTCGGCCTCACCTTTGATCTTTCTCTGAACTGGACAGCTCACGTTTCAACGATTACTAAACGCTGCTTTGGAGTTTTGAGTGGTCTGTCACATTTGCGGGGACACCTACCCCCGCCGTGATTCTCGCGCTTGGCAACGCCCTGGTCGTCCCGCAAATCAGATACTGTATCTCGGTGTACGACAGTGGCACCAAAAAGAACCTCTCTCGCATTCAAAAAGTACGTAACTACTCTGCTAAAGTAATTTTCGGACGCAATAAAATATGACCATGTGTCTGATTTGCTGGAGCGACTGGGGTGACTCAGCGCTGAGCAGCTCGCGGCGTTCCACACGCTGTGTCTCGTGCAGAAGGTGCGCCGTAGCGGTGAGCCGGAGGTCTTGGCGACCGGTCTCACCACTGTAGCCGAGGCTCGCGGCCGCGACTTGGATATTGTCACCCGTCAGGACCATCTGTTGTACGTGCCGCGGTCCCGCACCGAGATGGGGAAGAGGCGGTTTAAGTGCAGGGGACCGGCCTCGTACAACGCCCTGCCACCCGATCTGTCGCGGCTCCCTCCGCACCTGTTCGGTCGCCGCCTGAGGCGGCACCTCAGTGATGACCGGTCTGCGCAAGTTTGATCCGTGTGGCTTGATGTGACTGCTCACTTTATTTGCTTTTGACTAGCGAGTGATTGTGTTTGTATGACTGTTGTTGTGTGAAGTTGTGTATATGTGCGTTTGTGTTCCATGCTCATACCACATTCCTTTAGTTTTATATTACAATGACGTGAAGCAGTAATAGCCACAAGTACATTGCGGAGTGCTTTAATAAACAGTCTGAGTCTGAGTCTGAGTCATTCAACCTGTGATGCATTTAGCTCCGGTCTCCCCTACCCTTAGTACCTGGTACTCTAGACCACCCTTCAGCGAGTTTGTGAACTGCGCAGCGTGACGGAGATTATTTGCTGGCTGTTACAGCTGGTGCTGCTGTCCCGTGTCCTATGTTTCAGCTGGTGCTGCTGTCCGTGATGACCTTGTTTCTGCTGGTGCTGCTGGTGATACCGGTCAGACAGACTTCAGTCCCGTGTCCTATGTTACAGATGGTGCTGCTGTCCATGCTGGCCTTGTTTCAGCTGGTGCTGCTGGTGATACCGGCCATCCAGACTTCAGTCCCGTGTCCTATGTTTCAGCTGGTGCTGCTGTCCATGCTGACCTTGTTTCAGCTGGTGCTGCTGGTGATACCGGTCATCCAGACTTCAGTCCCGTGTCCTATGTTTCAGCTGGTGCTAATGTCCGTGCTGGCCTTGTTTCTGCTGGTGCTGCTGGTGATACCGGTCAGACAGACTTCAGTACCGTGTCCATGTTTCAGCTGGTGCTAATGTCCCGTGTCCTATGTTTCAGCTGGTGCTGCTGGTGATACCGGTCAGACAGACTTCAGTACCGTGTCCATGTTTCAGCTGGTGCTAATGTCCCGTGTCCTATGTTTCAGCTGGTGTTGCTGGTGATACCGGTCAGACAGACTTCAGTACCGTGTCCATGTTTCAGCTGGTGCTAATGTCCCGTGTCCAATGTTTCAGCTGGTGCTAATGTACCGTGTCCTATGTTTCAGCTGGTGCTAATGTCCGTGCTGGCCTTGTTTCTGCTGGTGCTGCTGGTGATACCGGTCAGACAGACTTCAGTCCCGTGTCCTATGTTACAGATGGTGCTGCTGTCCATGCTGGCCTTGTTTCAGCTGGTGCTGCTGGTGATGCCGGCCATCCAGACTTCAGTCCCGTGTCCTATGTTTCAGCTGGTGCTGCTGTCCGTGCTGGCCTTGTTTCTGCTGGTGCTGCTGGTGATACCGGTCATCCAGACTTCAGTCTCGTGTCCTATGTTTCAGCTGGTTCAAGTTCAAGTTCAGTTTATTTTTTCATACATGAACACATAAGTACATAACGAAAAATAATGGATTGGCGCAAAAGCAACAGCTTAAATCAAAGGCGCCTCTCCAAAAATGAACAAAATAATAACAGTAAGTTGAAACGAATCAAACAGTCGACTATGTCATTAACAAATTATAAACTAACAAAATAACCAGAAAAACAAGCATCACACGCGCCGACCCCGCCAACGGCCCGCCGAGCAACCATATAGGTGATAAACAGAGAACCCGACGCCGGGCGGCCCCGGTCAGGTCAGCAACTGGGATGAATGGTGTGGTGGGATGGAAGTGTGTGATATGTTACGCTACATGCGGGTTATGGGAGCTGTGTGGTGTGATGTGAGCTTAGTGTGGGGAGTTGAACCTTCGTGTGCGTGCAATAAATTTCTGAAGCAGTCTGGCAATGGTTAGTTGTTCAGCTTTGCTAACATTCTTGCCGAAAAGGAGAGTATCAAGTTTATTTTGAGCTGGGAGAAAATCAAAGCCAGGTATTATAATTTGTATATCTCTGAACAAAGCTAATCGATGTTGATCGTGTAGGGGGCACCAGAGTATGTAATGGATTGTGTCTTCGCTGTGATGTCCGCAAGTGCATGATGGGCTTGGCGTGTTGTTATGACAGATCCGGAAGAGATGTGCATTTAATATTGATAGACCGATGCGGAGCCTGGTGTGGTGTGTGTTACCTACTTTTGTGCCGTATGAGTGTGAAGGTGGTGGCTTTGGTGCCCCAAATCGCTGCCAAACTTGACGAGCAAAGTCTGAGCGGGAGGTGATGCTGCGTAACGCTGATGGTAGTAGGTTCCATTGCCGAATGGTGGCAGGGATATAGGATCGATGAAAGGACGCGAGATGAATGGGAGGAATGGTAAGATGGGTTGCGTTACGTAGTCTAAGGCCAGTTGCGTCATGTCTTGTGCCCGTCAGTAGGTCGGCTGTATAAGAAGGAAGAGGAGGGTTGTTATAGTAAAGTCTGTGGAAGAAAATTAGCTTGTGAATTAGTCGTCTCGTTTCAAGTCTTTCCCAGCCCAGTTCATTAAGAAGCTCAGTAGTCGATGATCGAAACATTGTTCCCGTCACAAGTCTTGCGCAGCGGTTTTGTAAAGTCTGAAGTCGGACAGCGTCAGTCAGTGTAAGATTTCCATCGTAGATGATGTCACAGTAGTCGAAGTGTGGTCTTATGTAAGTAGTATAAATTTGTTCAAGGATTGGTTTTGAGATAAATTTTGCTACTGGGTAGATGGGTCCAAGTAAAGTATTGATTGTGCGTAGGATACTGTTAACATGGTGATGAAAGTGTAGGTCAGTGGATAACGTCAGTCCAAGATGTTTGTGACTTGTCGCGTTCGGTATGTCCTGCCCATCGAATGAGAGCGAGCTGTTTCTGTTATCATGTTTGTTTGTAAAAGTAAGTCGCGTTGTCTTTTTTGCGTTAAACGTGATGGCCCAATCTGCTCCATATTGTCTGATAGTGTCCAAGTCGGTCTGAATTAATTGATTGTCATCTTGGCTGTCATGAGGGTGAGAAGAATATAAAGAAGTGTCATCTGCGAAGAAAAGGGCGTCATTTTGAGTTTTGTTAGATAGGTCATTGAGGTACATGATTGCTAGCAGAGGTCCAAGCACCGAACCCTGAGGGCAGCCTGATAACAGTTTTTCAGGCGAAGATAAACTGTTTCCCACACGCACTATTTGCGTCCGATCTTTTAGATATGATGTTAGCCACGAGAGGAGAGGTCCAGATATTGTGTACTGTATTTTGCATTTTTCTAATAGACCATCATGCCAGATCTTATAAAAATATTTGGAGATATCAAGGAAGACTGCCGTAAAATCGTTGTTGTTATTTAAAGCTGAATATAATTTATGAGTTAAATATAATAGTTGGATGTGTGTACTATGGCCAGGACGGTATCCGCTCTGTTTTTCAGTCAGTAGATAATTGCTTGTAAGATGTTCATATATTTTTTTAAAGACGAGTTTTTCAAGGATTTTTGATAAATTTGGCAGCAGACTTATTGGACGGTAATTCATTGGGTCAGAGCTAGAACCTTTATGTTTAAAAATGGCCGTAACGCATGCTTTTTTCCAAGAGGTTGTAAATTTACCTGAAGCAAGTGATTTATTAAAAAGTATGGACAGAGGATTAGAGATGAGCAGAGCACACATCTTGAGCAATTTTGCTGGAATTTTGTCAGGTCCTGAAGATTTGTTAGCGTCGAGAGAGTTGAGGATGTGCAAAGCCTCCCGTTCGGTTACCTGGACCTCTGCTAGAGGGTGGATAGGTGGTACAGGAGAAGTAATTGGAGGTATTTGTTTATTGTCTGTGTCCAGTCTTGTTTGAGTCGCGAAGTGTCTATTAAGGATTGTCGCTTTGTCATGGTCATCTGTAATTGGTGTGCCGTCTTGTCCAATAAGTGGTGGTATGTTCCGTCTTGATTTCCTTCCGATGATGTCTTTTAAGATGTTATGATATGTCCGTGGATCTTTTTTGCTCTCTAAAAGTTTTGTGACTTGTGCCTGAATATAAACATTTTTAAGCTTTTGATTCGTTGTTGTTGTTAAATTTCTTTGCTCCCTCCAACGCGCCCAGTCATAGTCCGTGTTACGCTTTTTCGCGATGTTAAAAAGTCTATCACGTTTACGAATTAGCCGTTTCAGTTCCAGGGAAAACCAAGGTTTGTCATATGATTTGGATGAAATAGTTCGGAGTGGAATTGAGGCCTTGGCTGCATTCATCAGGGCCTCTGTAAAATTGTCAGTTGCTTCGTCCACGTCACAGTCCAACAGGATGTCCCAGTCTGTGTCCATCAATAGTCTTGTAAGTTTGTCTATGTCTGTTTGTCTATAGTCCCAAATTTCTGTAGTTTGTCTTGAAATGGGGGGACTATCAAGTTTTAGCGTTGCAAAAATTGGCAGGTGATCAATATTTGAGAAACACGGGAGTACTCCACTGTTACTAATCATAGATTCGTCTGATACCACCAGGAGGTCTCTAAGATTTGCAATGTTGTTCATTCCTGCGTAGCGTGTTGGTACGTTTATAAGCTGTTTAAGATTTAATGCTTGAAACTGGTCCTGGAGGATAATTTCGTACGGTGTTATTACGCTGTGAGTTGTAAATATAGGGTCAAGATATGTGTTACCCGCATTGAAATCTCCTAGTATAAGTATAAGTCCGGAGAAAGCGTATTTGCCCGCGCGAGACCTTCGTTAAATTTATCAAGTAAGTCAGAGTATTGGGACGATGACAAGTTAGGGGGTACATAAATTGAACACACTATGAGTGTAATATCTTTAATTTTGATAAGGCACCATATCCATTCTACTCCATCAATTTCGAGATCAGGAAGTCTTCTAACTGCAATATTGTTACGGACGTAAATAGCGACACCCCCTCCATTTCTGTCTCTATGTCTTGTCAGTGGGTCATGAAAATTGTCGAGAGTGAAGAGAGAGGAGTGGACTTGGTCGTCAAGTTTAGTCTCAGACAGACAAATTATGTGAATGTCATTCAGTGAAGCGAAATGGGAAAGCTCGTCAAGTCGGCAGCGAGATGTGATGGAGTTAATGTTGACATGTGCTATAGTGATACAATTAGTGTTGTCTCTTCTAGATAAGCTGGATGATGACAGGTGCGTTGAGGATGCAGCTGACCCAACCGAAGCCGACCGGCGCCCGGAGTCTGCGGAAAACGAAATAGTGCTCGGCAGACGTTGGCAGCGCAGCAGTGGGTGTTTAATTATGAAATGAAAATGGTTGCGTTCTTAAAGGTTCACTAAGCCTGTGTACAACCAAGGGACGGAACAAAAAATACATACTAAAATGAAATGAAACAATGAGCCAACTAAACCGAAAAGGAGATGCGTGCTCAATATCAATAAGTACATCCAACACTGGCTTACAAGTAAGACCGCCAGTAGCATACATTAAACAGTAGTTAAGCACTCCAAAAATAGATAACTTGATAAACAGAACGCAACCAAAATAAATGAGATCAAATGGTAAATAACACTATCTAATTGAATGATACGCGACAAGTTAAATGAACTGAGACATCAACCATAACATCACAGAACACATCAGACACAACGTCAAAGGCAAAGCGTCGGCCCGCAGCGGACGGCCGCCCGGTCCACACATCCACACAGTCAGCCCGGTCCACACAGTCGGCCGGCGGCCGCGGCCACAGGAGACGACAGCTCACAGCCGGCGGCGACGGGTGACGGGTGACGACAGTTCAGAGCCGGTGGCGACGGGTGACGACAACTCGCAGTAGACGGCGGCCCAGGTCCGACACACACCAGCGGGGCCACTAGCGGGGCAGCTAGTCGGCGGCCACGGCTACAGGAGACGACGACTCACAGCCGGCGGCGACGGGTGACGACAGCTCAGAGCCGGCGGCGACGGGTGACGTTAGACCGGAACATTCAGCCGGAGATCACGGCACGACAGCTCGGCATGACGGCCCGCCCGACAGACCACCAGGGCAGCATGACAGGCACCGCCTACTGGAACTGATCGAGGTCGCACTTCGAGCTCAGACGCACCGTCGCAGACTGCTGCGATTTTTTTACCTTGAGCACGCACCAGTCCGACCACGCAGCCCACAGCTTCCCCGCCCTCTTCAGCTGTCGAGCTAAGTACATGATCTCTTGGTTTTTCTTCGTCAGGTTTTCTTGTACGAATACTTCCTTCATAGAGCCCTCGGTCAGGCTGGAGCCACGCGGCGGCTTAGCACTCTTGAGCTCCTTACGCCCGAACCAAACGGCTTCCCTCTTGAGGTACGACACGTACTTGACTATAAACGTGCGTGGAGGAGCGGAAGCCCGACCTTGAGTGGCCGCTCTTGGTTTGCCGATACTGGTGCTAATGTCCCGTTTCCTATATGTTTCAGCTGGTGCTAATGTCCGTGCTGGCCTTGTTTCTGCTGGTGCTGCTGGTGATACCGGTCAGACAGACTTCAGTACCGTGTCCTATGTTACAGCTGGTGCTAATATCCCGTGTCCTATGTTTCAGCTGGTGCTAATGTCCGTGCTGGCCTTGTTTCTGCTGGTGCTGCTGGTGATACCGGTCAGACAGACTTCAGTACCGTGTCCTATGTTTCAGCTGGTGCTAATGTACCGTGTCCTATGTTTCAGCTGGTGCTAATGTCCGTGCTGGCCTTGTTTCTGCTGGTGCTGCTGGTGATACCGGTCATCCAGACTTCAGTACCGTGTCCATGTTTCAGCTGGTGCAAATGTCCCGTTTCCTATATGTTTCAGCTGGTGCTAATGTCCGTGCTGGCCTTGTTTCTGCTGGTGCTGCTGGTGATACCGGTCAGACAGACTTCAGTACCGTGTCCATGTTTCAGCTGGTGCTAATGTCCCGTTTCCTATATGTTTCAGCTGGTGCTAATGTCCGTGCTGGCCTTGTTTCTGCTGGTGCTGCTGGTGATACCGGTCAGGCAGACTTCAGTACCGTGTCCATGTTTCAGCTGGTGCTAATGTCCCGTTTCCTATATGTTTCAGCTGGTGCTGCTGTCCGTGCTGGCCTTGTTTCTGCTGGTGCTGCTGGTGATACCGGTCAGTCAGACTTCAGTACCGTGTCCATGTTTCAGCTGGTGCTAATGTACCGTGTCCTATGTTTCAGCTGGTGCTAATGTCCGTGCTGGCCTTGTTTCTGCTGGTGCTGCTGGTGATACCGGTCAGACAGACTTCAGTACCGTGTCCATGTTTCAGCTGGTGCTAATGTCCCGTTTCCTATATGTTTCAGCTGGTGCTAATGTCCGTGCTGGCCTTGTTTCTGCTGGTGCTGCTGGTGATACCGGTCAGACAGACTTCAGTACCGTGTCCATGTTTCAGCTGGTGCTAATGTCCCGTTTCCTATATGTTTCAGCTGGTGCTAATGTCCGTGCTGGCCTTGTTTCTGCTGGTGCTGCTGGTGATACCGGTCAGACAGACTTCAGTCCCGTGTCCTATGTTTCAGCTGGTGCTGCTGTCCGTGCTGGCCTTGTTTCTGCTGGTGCTGCTGGTGATACCGGTCAGACAGACCGTGTCCATGTTTCCGTGTACCGTGTCCATGTTTCAGCTGGTGCTAATGTCCCGTTTCCTATATGTTTCAGCTGGTGCTAATGTCCAGTGCTGGCCTTGTTTCTGCTGGTGCTGCTGGTGATACCGGTCAGACAGACTTCAGTACCGTGTCCATGTTTCAGCTGGTGCTAATGTCCCGTTTCCTATATGTTTCAGCTGGTGCTAATGTCCGTGCTGGCCTTGTTTCTGCTGGTGCTGCTGGTGATACCGGTCAGACAGACCCCGGTTGAGGAGCGTCGTCAGAGGACCCGCTCCGTCCGCGGTCCCGCGGTCAAAAGGAGCCACGCTACTGCCGCGCGGAACATGAATCGGGCGAAATAGACAGCAGCTGCAACGCGTGGTTACGGGAGCCACGTGTCGGTTACAGGAGCCAGCTAGGCCAAATAGACGGCAGCTGCGACGCGTGGTTACGGGAGCCACGTGTCGGTTACAGGAGCCAGCCAGGCCAAATAGACGGCAGCTGCGACGCGTGGTTACGGGAGCCACGTGTCGGTTACAGGAGCCAGCCAGGCCAAATAGACGGCAGCTGCGACGCGTGGTTACGGGAGCCACGTGTCGGGTACAGGAGCCAGCCAGGCAGAATAGACGGCAGCTGCGACGCGTGGTTACGGGAGCCACGTGTCGGTTACAGGAGCCAGCCAGGCCGAATAGACGACAGCTGCGACGGCTGGTGGCTGGGATGGTAGAGGAGAAGAAGGTAGAAATGTCTCGACGGACTTGTTAGAAGTATTGTGTACTGTGTGGAACAGGTGTGTATAGGCTTCTTCTCAAAGTGCTGTTTCAAGACTCGCCTTTTAACGTTTTTGACGGCCAACTTAGGACTTAGGACAAGGACCATCCTTCTGCTATGAGTTCAGTGTGTCATGACAGGACAAAATGTGACAGGTTTATATCTCATGGCATATTTTTCCCTATTTTGGAAGCTGTTCGACCACTAATTTTATGTGAGCTCATGATTGTATGATTGTATGATTGTATGATTGCATGATTGCATGATTGCATGATTGCATGATTGTATGATTGTATGATTGTATGATTGTATGATTGTATGATTGTATGATTGTATGATTGTATGATTGTATGATTGTATGATTGTATGATCATGAGACGAGTAGGGAGTGTATGGCATCCGGCTAGTGTGTGTCTTGTGTCATTGTGAGGATGTAACTAATGCGATGACTGGCGTGTTTATTCGAACCCATTCAGTGCTAAAGGCCTTAGGCCACATTTTGTATAAACAAAATAATTCTTAGTAGTTTTGGGCGGTTGATGGGAGGAACGAGTAAGTTTACATTATGACGACAGTAAGGCATGCCCCGCGTTTTTTAAATTTAATTATAAATAAAAAGAATATTTAGCATTGCAGCTGAAATCGTGTTCCCACATTCAGTGCTGACTAGTACGGACTTCTGTTCATCTTCAAACTCAGAACGACGAAAGCTTAGGTTGTGTTACTTGTGTCATGTGTCGGTTTCGTACCACAGCCGCACTGGTGAAACATACATCGTCCGTACAGTTTCCCGGTCTTGTGACGTATCGTGGCCACCATCACATATATACATTGTACAGGGACCCGCAGTACACACCAAGGTCCGGCTTCTTTCTCCTCTAGCGTATGTTTGACGGCGAATTAAGAAACGACCGTATATGCATTCAAACTGCATTACTGAGAGCTTCAAATTGATATATTAAGGTATTGGTTCACCTTATCCATTGGCTGCTTTTAAGCAAAATCCGTTTTTACTACCGGAAAGCGCTAAAACGGATTTTTGCTTAAAAGCAGCCAATGGATAAGGTGAGCCAATGCGTCAATATATCAATTTGAAGCTCTCAGCATACATGGTAGTTGAATGCATACATGGTAGTTTCTTAATTCGTCGTCAAACATACACTAGAGGAGAAAATAAGCCGGACCTTAGTGTGTACCATAGCAACTGTGGGTCCCTGTACTTTGTGTTCCATGAGGTGGTGTCTTATTTGGTTTTTGCTAACCAGTCTTGGGGAAATATACCTGGTTAACAAACATGCGGTTCCCGCACCGTTACATTCACACTCGGCGTCTCTATTCTCAGCATATGCCGTCGATTTTACCAGATGCGGGGGCATTTTTTAGTGAGAGGTCATTTCCATCTCGTCTACCAGTGATTGATCATCCTATGGGGATTCTCGCTTTCCTCCCAGCCCTCCAAACCTCGGGTTATATTCCACCGACAGACGCCTGCAAGGGCGCCACAACCTTCCGAAAGTTGGGGGGGGGGGGGCATTCTGAAGTCGATTCTGTCCATGCAAAGCCCATTTTTTGGCGTAATGTTAAAATCCGAAAATTTGGGGGGTGGAGGGGGCGGCTGCCCGCCCCCTCCCCCGGTTCCTGCGTCCTTGGGCCACGCCTGTGCCGACTGTGTCACGATAGCTCAGTCACAGAGACAAACTCGCCAGCTGCCCGACTCACAGCCAGGGCCTCAGCTGAGTTCAGGTCCGATTCCCAGCCAGGGCCTCGGCTGAGTTCAGGTCCGACTCACAGTCAGGGCCTCGGCTGAGTTCAGGTCCGACTCACAGTCAGGGCCTCAGCCGAGTTCAGGTCCGACTTACAGCCAGGGCCTCAGCTGAGTTCAGGTCCGGACTGGCTTTTAATTTTGCGGCTTTAGCAGACCTGCGTTAGAGCAGGGTACGAGTAAAAGCGATTGATAAAATAAGTGGAAATATGATGCATACTGTTCGTACCGTTTATGGTGTTTGCCCGATGCTTCCTTCAAATGCGCCAAGATCTTAAAGATATAACGGCTTACCAATCAAACTACGCTTCAATGCTATTTGCATTGCTCTGGGACGCATACGGCGCTGGAAAACTATCGCCAGATCGCCTAGGGCCGCTCGAAGGCGTCCCATCTGCCCGCTGAGCCGGAAGCGATACACAGCAGCAGCAGCGCCACCTGGCGGCCTCAGCCGAATGAGGACCGGTGCCTCCTGTCGCTCGGCTCAGTTGTGATGACTGGAGCTGGGTGGTCGGTGCCTTATCCCTGATCACTCGGCGCATCTCACTCCACGACATGACGTCGTGTCGGTGCCACCTGCCGCTGCTGCTGCTGCTTCTGCTGCTTGCTGTCCGGCCGTCACCCGCCACTCCAGTCCCCGCCGCCGACACCTCCCGGCATTATGACATGTTCGACCTCTACCACGACATCGCCCGCCAGAACATCTACGACGCGGTCAAGAGCTACAACGACATCGGCCGCCAGAGCATCTACGACGCGGTCAAGAGCTACAACGACATCGACCGCCAGAGCGTCTACGACGCAGTCAAGAGCTACATCTCCTACCCACCGTACAGCAGCTCCAACAGCTACAGCAGCTCCAACGGCCACAGCACCTCTAACAGCCACAGTGTCCCGAGCGACTACAGCAACTGGGGCAGCTGGAGCAGCTCCGGCGGCTCCGGTGGCGGCTCTGGTGGCTCCGGTGGCGGCTACTCCCGCGGCTCGAGTCATCACGTGCTGCGGCTGGAGCCCCAGTGCGACTGTGCTCCGGTCGACCTGCTGGCGCTGTTGTCAGGCGGCACGGCGCTCTGTGCGCTGGGTCTGTTCTGTATCCTGCAGGCCACTAGCGGCGTCAGCATCGGCACCGGCTCCAACGTATCCGTGGAGGCCCGCCAGCTGCTGAACGACAGGCCGCTGCTGGACAGCTGGCAGCTGCCACAGCAGCTGGATCGGGTCCTGCAGAAGCTGCCGAGCCGGTTGCAGCCGGTACTGCGGACGCTGTCGAAGCAGCTGCGGAGGGTGCTGAAGCAGCTGCCGGAGCAGCAGCTGGCCGACCGAGTCACGGACGTTTCCTGTAAAGTGGCCCGGCAGCTGGAGACGGGGCAGCTGGGACGTTCGGTAAGAGAGAGAGAGAGAGAGAGAGATCGGGCATCTGGTTATTTTTTCCTCATTTTACTTCTTCAGAAGATATGCTTAAGTGATAAAAGAAGGAGCCCTAACAGCAATTATTTCCACATTATCCCACAATTAAGTCCTCTCCCGTAGCTCGGTTGAAAATCTCGCCCACCCAACTCTTTCTGGCCCCGACAAGGCAGAATGTTCTAGTCGATAAAGGATCACGTCGGGACTAGTTTCAGCTATTTGTATTTGTATGTTGACCGGAATGGCCTAGGTCGGTGGCAGCGGCCGCGGTTGGATGTCAGTAAGTGGGGAGCGGACCAACGTTCCGAAGTTTTGCGGCACGTAAGGTTTCGACTATTGAGTACCAGTGAACAGGAATTGCGCGATCGGAGGGTATGCGTTAGTATCCACACAACTTATGCCTAACGAAAACTTTGATCACTGAGAACCATCCAGCCAAAAGTTCTGGATTAAGTTTAAAGGGATGTGATGGGGCAGAGACGCAAGCACTAGTTTCGCCTTCAAATAATAATGCACTGCATTCACTGCATTCACTGCATTCACTGCATTCACTGCATTCACTGCATTCACTGCATTCACTGCATTCACTGCATTCACTGCATTCACTGCATTCACTGCATTCACTGCATTCATTTCATTCATTTCATTCATTTCATTCATTTCATTCATTTCATTCATTTCATTCATTTCATTCATTTCATTCATTTCATACGTATCAGTATTTGAAATGGATGTCATTTCAGGGCCAGTGTAGGTGCTATTCTGGTCTGATCGGCGCCATAACCGGCTTCGCTGCGCTCGGGGGATTGATCGTCTACGCCCTGCAGCTGGCCAGCTCCACCAACAGCAGCAGCAGGTCACTCGACACCGACAACAGCATCGGCCACATACTTCAGCTGATCAGCTCAGCCAGGAGCAGCAGAGCTTTCGACACCGACGCCAGCGACATTAATATGCTTGTTGACCAGCCCGATCAATCCAAACGTAGAGAAACAGGTGATATGTGAAATGTGATGTAAGGTCTAAGTAAATTAGAGTCGAACTGTGAAGTGTTTTCGGCTCACGAGCTAGTACATTTCATTCCATTTTATAATATATTATCGATTCTTATCAATTGTGACAACATTGACCCGTGAGCCGGACATCGTTTCGTCTCTACCACACGCCTTTCATTAGATATATTAGTTTTGATGAAGCGTAAATGTCCTTGCTGGAACTTGAACACCTTTTCATGATTAATACTACCCCAATTTTGTCAGATATTCACAGGTTCGTAATCGTTCCACCTTATTTGTTTACGATCGCGATCTGAGCCCTTTATCACAGAAATCCGTAAACATGCTCTGTCCATTCACATTGTCTATTTGTCAGCACCTGAATAAGATAAATGTAGGGCTTTAATATCCATGCCATTTTAATCCGCAGGCCCGGGCAGCCGTCCCTCTGTGGCCGTCCCTCTGTCCCTCTGTCCCGACCCTGGCCGCTGGTCTGTCCCTCTGTCCCGACCCCGGCCGCTGGTCTGTCCCTCTGTCCCGACCCTGGCCGCTGGTCTGTCCCTCTGTCCCGACCCTGGCCGCTGGTCGGTCCCTCTGTCCCGATCCTGGGCGCTGGTCTGTCCCTCTGTCCCGACCCTGGCTGCTGGTCTGTCCCTCTGTCCCGACCCTGGCCGCTGGCTGTCCCTCTGTCCCGACCCTGGCCGCTGGTCTGTCCCTCTGTCCCAACCCTGGCCGCTAGTCTGTCCCTCTGTCCCGACCCTGGCCGCTGGCTGTCCCTCTGTCCCGACCCTGGCCGCTGGTCGGTCCCTCTGTCCCGACCCTGGGCGCTGGTCTGTCCCTCTGTCCCGACCCTGGCCGCTGGTCTGTCCCTCTGTCCCGACCCTGGCCGCTGGCTGTCCCTCTGTCCCGACCCTGGCCGCTGGTCTGTCCCTCTGTCCCGACCCTGGCCGCTGGCTGTCCCTCTGGCCCGACCCTGACCGCTGGCTTGTCCCTCTGTCCCTCTGTCCCGACCCTGGCCGCTGACTGTCCCTCTGTCCCGACCCTGGCCGCTGGTCTGTCCCGCTGTCCCGACCCTGGCCGCTGGTCTTTCTCTCTGTCCCGACCCTGATCGCTGGTCTGTTTCTCTGTCCCGACCCTGGCCGCTGGTATGTCCCTCTGTCCCGACCCTGGCCGCTGGCTGTCCCTCTGTCCCGACCCTGGCCGCTGGTCTGTCCCTCTGTCCCGACCCTGGCCGCTGGTATGTCCCTCTGTCCCGACCCTGGCCGCTGGTCTGTCCCTCTGTCCCGACCCTAACCGCTGGTCTGTCCCTCTGTACCGACTCTGGCCGCTGGTCTGTCCCTCTGTCCCGACCCTGACCGCTGGTCTGTTTCTCTGTCCCGAACCTGACCGCTGGTCTGTCCCTCTGTACCGACCCTGGCCGCTGGTTTGTCCCTCTGTCCCGACCCTGGCCGCTGGTTTGTCCCTCTGTCCCGCCATCCGGACCCTGGCCACTGCACTGGTCTGTAGCCGTCCCTCTGTCCCGCCGTCCTGACTCTGGCCGCTTTCTGGCACTCGCCCGGCCCACTGACCCGTGTAATGACGTGTGTGTGTGTGTGCCTTGAACGATGGTGGACTGTGGACTGGTGGATGAACAGGATTGTGACAGCACTGTGATGAGCGGGCTCCATTTCAGCTTCCGACAGCCGTCAAACTGCGTACATCACAGCCCCGCCGGACCCTGGCCTGGACCGCTGTCCCCCGGAGCCATGTAATCAGTCCGGCGCTGTCCGGGCCATCGCTGCTGGTCGAGATCCACTGTCCAGCTGTCCCGTGCTAACTAGCTATGCCTGCTGTTCACCGTGAGCCGGGTCATGTTTAATAATACAGTCTCCGGGCCCTCCTTCTGCCAGCGGATGGGGATCGGCCGGGAGCTCCGCTGGTCAGCGGTTTGCTGGGATTGGTGACGCCGGCCGACCTGCCCTGCGTGCCGTTCCAACTATGCGACATCAACAGACAAGCAGAGGGCTTCGGAAGGACGCACCACACGCTGACGCGACTAGCCAGGTTAGGGGACGGGCACCGAGGCGGCGCAGCACGACACCATAAAGGATGGCATTGACATCACGTTCTGACTTCACTAGCCACTGCAAAGCTGCTGTTATGCTGCTGTCTATCTGTCGTTCCAGCCTGGCTGTACCGACTACTGGATGTTAAATAATGCTGTTGTCTGTCTGTCGTTTCAGTCTGGCTGTACTGACTACTGGATGTTAAATAATGCTGTTGTCTGCTGGTCGTTTCAGCCTGGCTGTACTGACGACTGGATGTTAAATAATGCTGTTGTCTGCTGGACGTTTCAGCCTGGCTGTACTGACTACTGGCTGTTAAATAATGTTGTTGTCTGCTGGTCGTTTCAGCCTGGATGTACTGACTACTGGATGTTAAATAATGCTGCTGTCTGCTGGCCGTTTCAGCCTGGCTGTACTGACTACTGGATGTTAAATAATGCTGTTGTCTGTCTGTCGTTTCAGCCTGGCTGTACCGACTACTGGATGTTAAATAATGCTGTTGTATGTCTGTCGTTTCAGCCTGGCTGTACTGACTACTGGCTGTTAAATAATGTTGTTGTCTGCTGGTCGTTTCAGCCTGGATGTACTGACTACTGGATGCTAAATAATGCTGCTGTCTGCTGGCCGTTTCAGCCTGGCTGTACTGACTACTGGATGTTAAATAATGCTGTTGTCTGTCTGTCGTTTCAGCCTGGCTGTACCGACTACTGGATGTTAAATAATGCTGTTGTATGTCTGTCGTTTCAGCCTGGCTGTACTGACTACTGGATGTTAAATAATGCTGTTGTCTGTCTGTCGTTTCAGCCCGGCTGTACTGACTACTGGATGTTAAATAATGCTGCTGTCTGCTGGCCGTTTCAGCCTGGCTGTACTGACTACTGGATGTTAAATAATGCTGTTGTCTGTCTGTCGTTTCAGCCTGGCTGTACCGACTACTAGATGTTAAATAATGTTGTTGTATGTCTGTCGTTTCAGCCTGGCTGTACTGACTACTGGATGTTAAATAATGCTGTTGTCTGTCTGTCGTTTCAGCCTGGCTGTACTGACTACTGGATGTGCAATAATGCTGTTGTCTGTCTGTCGTTTCAGCCTGGCTGTACTGACTACTGGATGTTAAATAATGTTGTTGTCTGTCTGTCGTTTCAGCCTGGCTGTACTGACGACTGGATGTTAAATAATGCTGTTGTCTGCTGGTCGTTTCAGTCTGGCTGTACTGACTACTGGATGTTAAATAATGCTGTTGTCTGCTGGTCGTTTCAGCCTGGCTGTACCGACTACTGGATGTTAAATAATGCTGTTGTCTGCTGGTCGTGTCAGCCTGGCTGTACTGACGACTGGATGTTAAATAATGTTGTTGTCTGATGGTCGTTTCAGCCTGGCTGTACTGACTACTGGCTGTTAAATAATGTTGTTGTCTGCTGGTCGTTTCAGCCTGGATGTACTGACTACTGGATGTTGCTGGCCGTTTCAGCCTGGCTGTACTGACTACTGGATGTTAAATAATGCTGTTGTCTGTCTGTCGTTCCAGCCTGGCTGTACTGACTACTGGATGTTAAATAATGCTGTTGTCTGCTGGTCGTTTCAGCCTGCCAGTGTCGTGGTTTCTCAGTCGGTCGGGGCACGCCGAGCTGTCCTTCGACCGTCTGTGTGCGGCGCTACTGGATTCTCGGGAGGACCTCTGTCACCATCACTACCCCGGCTGTGGCGTCTAAAGGTGGACAGCGCTCACCGGGGAACCGTAGAGTAGGTCACCACAGTGCAGTGCAGAACACGCGACACGACCTCCAGTGCAGAACAGACACGGACAGTACCGGGCGAGGGTGAAATGCGTCCAGGTTGTTTGTTATTGTTAGTATTATCATTTTGTAAATCAGTATTTTGTTTTTGTTAAGTCAATGTTATATAGCGGCATTAGTTGGTTATTGTTGAACATTTGCAGATATTAGCATGCATTGGATCTTGTTATGAGAAGGAGCAGGGGCGGATTTAGGTTTCGAGTTGGGGGGAGGGAATTTCGCCCCGTTTCGTCAGCGAAAAGTTGTTGACCGGGGGGGGGGGGGGCTGGCGTCGGTTCGTCAGCGCGAAGAATCTTTGTGCGAGCAGGTGGAGGGGGAAGGGGGGGGGGGGGTGCCGTCAGGTCGTCAGCGCAAAAGAGTCGTTGAGCGGGGGGGGGGGGGGGGGGTAAACACGACTTCCCAGAATAATAATCATAACCTCCCGGAACGTGTTTTTTGTTTGTTTGGGGGGGGGGCAAAAACATACGTTTGCCTACCGATTTTTTCGTTTTTTTTGGAGGGGGGGGGGCGAGGGGGGGGGGGCAATTGCCTGTTTTACCCTAACGTAGATCCGCCACTGAGAAGGAGCTAGAAAGGTGGGCAGCATTTCCCAAAAACTGTATTCCGGTTGTGACAATATACTATATGTTATAGGTGTGTGATGTATTTTCGTCAGCTTCCTTATTGGCACTGCTGAATATTATGATAGCGTTGTGTCAGGATGATTAAAAAACATAGCACATTAAGGATTCTCCTGAAAATGAGAACACCAAGCGGATTCCATATTCCTACACGCCAGTGCTGATCACAGAAGCGACAGTAGAACACATTCAATACAACGGTGCACTTCCGCGAAGGACATTTTGTCCGTTCCGTGATCCGTCCGTGAGCCGGATCCGAGACACAGGTCACGGATCTGAAACACATAATTACACGTCGTGAGCCGGATCCGAGACACAGGTCACGGATCCGAGACACATAATTACACGTCGTGAGCCGGATCCGAGACACATAATTACACGTCGTGAGCCGGATCCGAGACACATAATTACACGTTGTGAGCCGGATCCGAGACACATAATTACACGTCGTGAGCCGGATCCGAGACACATAATTACACGTCGTGAGCCGGATCCGAGACACATGTCACGGATCCGAGACACATAATTACACGTTGTGAGCCGGATCCGAGATACATAATTACACGTCGTGAGCCGGATCCGAGACACATAATTACACGTCGTGAGCCGGATCCGAGACACATAATTACACGTCGTGAGCCGGATCCGAGACACATAATTACACGTCGTGAGCCGGATCCGAGACACATAATTACACGTCGTGAGCCGGATCCGAGACACATAATTACACGTTGTGAGCCGGATCCGAGACACATAATTACACGTCGTGAGCCGGATCCGAGACACATGTCACGGATCCGAGACACATAATTACACGTCGTGAGCCGGATCCGAGACACATAATTACACGTCATGAGCCGGATCCGAGACACGGGTCACGGATCCGAGACACATAATTACACGTCGTGAGCCGGATCCGAGACACATAATTACACGTCGTGAGCCGGATCCGAGACACATGTCACGGATCCGAGACACATAATTACACGTCGTGAGCCGGATCCGAGACACATAATTACACGTCATGAGCCGGATCCGAGACACGGGTCACGGATCCGAGACACATAATTACACGTCGTGAGCCGGATCCGAGACACGGGTCACGGATCCGAGACACATAATTACACGTTGTGAGCCGGATCCGAGACACATAATTACACGTCGTGAGCCGGATCCGAGACACATAATTACACGTTGTGAGCCGGATCCGAGACACATAATTACACGTGGTGAGCCGGATCCGAGACACATAATTACACGTTGTGAGCCGGATCCGAGAAACATAATTACACGTTGTGAGCCGGATCCGAGAAACATGTCACGGATACGAGACACATAATTACACGTCGTGAGCCGGATCCGAGACACATGTCACGGATCCGAGACACATAATTACACGTCGTGAGCCAGATCCGAGACACAATTACACGTCGTGAGCCGGATCCGAGACACATAATTACACGTCGTGAGCCGGATCCGAGACACATAATTACACGTTGTGAGCCGGATCCGAGACACATAATTACACGTTGTGAGCCGGATCCGAGACACAGGTCACGGATCCGAGACACATAATTACACGTCGTGAGCCGGATCCGAGACACAGGTCACGGATCCGAGACACATAATTACACGTCGTGAGCCGGATCCGAGACACATAATTACACGTCGTGAGCCGGATCCGAGACACATAATTACACGTCGTGAGCCGGATCCGAGACACAGGTCACGGATCCGAGACACATAATTACACGTTGTGAGCCGGATCCGAGACACATAATTACACGTTGTGAGCCGGATCCGAGACACATAATTACACGTTGTGAGCCGGATCCGAGACACAGGTCACGGATCCGAGACACATAATTACACGTCGTGAGCCGGATCCGAGACACAGGTCACGGATCCGAGACACATAATTACACGTCGTGAGCCGGATCCGAGACACATAATTACACGTCGTGAGCCGGATCCGAGACACATAATTACACGTCGTGAGCCGGATCCGAGACACGGGTCCGCCCGGCCAAACATTCATATGTCTCTTCACCACTGAGCGCCCTGATAATGTGACTATTATCAGGGCGTGTTTGTGAATATTAACCGCGCATCAACGCTCCTATCTGGCAGACCTGGGTGGACGCCTGGGTGGATCACAGCCCCAGGTGGACGCCTATGATTGGCTGCAGGAGGTATATTTGCTGTCAGAAAGTGCACTGGACCGAAACGAATGAAGGTTCCCATCATCCCGGGATATAGGCTGGATAGTTAGACGCAGAAATAACTAGAGGGATTCTGAGTGTCTGAAATGTGTGTCTGAAATTTAACTGATATATTCTGATATTAATTGACGAACAAGTTTGCCCATCTCTGCAACTGGAGCAATTTTGCCACGAAGAATCAAATGTTGACACCAAACAAGGCCAATTGATTGGCCAATTCGCCTGTGACAGACTACTTCGTTTTTGTTTCTGTTTCTGATGGATATTGTTTGGAAAATAGGACATGTAATGGTAATAGCATTTGGTAGTCGGCGATAATCCGACATAAAATTTAAATCATTGATAGCCTGGCTGATACTGCATTCCACCAGTGGTGCGCATCGTTACTAAAAAATGTAGTTCCGTTACTCGCTACTCCGTTACTTTGCGACAAATTTAACGGAAGTTACTTTAGACCGTTACTCCGCTACTTTAGTTCAACCCTTGCCAGTGCAGGGGGTGAATGCCACCCCAGCCCCCCTCGGCAGGGGGTGAATGCCACCCCAGCCCCTCTCGGTTTTTCTGGAATAACTGGTGGAGTTATCAACCGCGATTTGATTGTATCGCGATTGCGATGAAACATAAAGTACCTTACTGTATAACAATTTGACACGTATTCTGAAAATTCCAAACCTCTACTGCCCATGACCCGTGACATATGACCTGTTTCTCAATTTCATGTCAAACGCAACTGGCGTCCCGTAGTATCGATGCTTGTAACTTGTGCACTTCCCGAGCGTTTGCTGCTCAGGAACATATGAACAGGTGTTAGCAGGTGACATTTATGGTTTCCACTGAGATCATGACCTCCGATGACCTGATATTACTTGTTTGGCCTCTGGCAGTTTCTACGGCATTTTGTGACGCTGATTTCAAATTTGGCATCCATTTTACATAATATGTTCCACTGGGGTCATGTTATTACACAGGTCAGCCGAGGTCACTGACTTCAGATGACCTAACATGACGTTTTGACCTCCCATGAATTTTAAGAACATTTCACGGCTTTGCAAATTTCTACCAACTGTACATAATTACAAAACAGCCGTCGGTGTTGGACAAGAATGAGTGCGAATATCTAATAATGATATTTCATCAAGACAGGGCCTATTTTAAGGGAAAACCACTGGGAGGGGGGGGGGGCAAAAAGGTAACCCCATTTTTGGGGAATCTTTTTGTGGCAAAAGGTACCCCCATTTTTTTCCGCGGATTTGGGCTGGCCACCTTATTTTGGTATTCGAGCTTAAGAAATTCACTTTTCGAATTCACAAAAATTGATTTTGTGGACATTTTCCCCCCAAAAAAAATTGGGGGTCAAAAACCTCCAAAAAAAATAACAAATCCGAGATGGCCATTTGGAAGAGAATGTCATTTCTTTTCTTTTAACGTTTTTATTTGCAATTTGCTTTGAAACTCTATTTTTTACGATTTGTCAAACATTTATTGTTTTTCCACCAAAAATTGGCATGACTTGACGTCATTACAACGCTATTATCTCCCAAAATACTACATTAATTTGATTGAAATTTGGTGAGAAGACGTAGAATCGATGCAGTATAAGGTACTGAACGTTTCACGTTGAGAACTATCACAGTTTTAAAGTTATTAAGAAAATCCATGAGGGGGGCAGATTCTGCCCCCCCCCCAGCGGGGCGCGTGTCACCGGCGCTGCTTGAATTGCATCAGGTGCGCTGTTTTGTCTATCATTGAAAGCAAGGGATGCAGGGCTGGGACACCCTAGCTGTGTGTCACCGTTGGGATTCTGAAGCCAGAAGCTTGTCACCAGTTTTTTTCCTACAATTTTTCAACTTTTCCAAGACACTTGATACTGACAGACATAGGTTTTGTTGTTTGTTGATTGGGGGATTAGTGTGCGACGACTACTGGAGTCAATTGTGGTAATACGGTATTAAAATGTTGCCTTGGTGCACTATATTGCTACTTTTGCAATGCTGCCGTCTGCCACATAGAACTATGACATCATAACGTGCTGCCATATTGTGCACCAGCATGCAAATATGTTCCTTAGTCAAAGGTTGTCAACAATAACACAGGCGTTGAAAGCACAAAATGAATATAGAACAAACACAAAATATATGGCTGTTTATAACACTATGCTTTATATTATTATGAAAAATAATCATTTTTTCCCCCCAAAAAATAACAAACAATACAAAAACTGACAATTCAATCGGAAGCTCATCGATGCACATCGACGGCGACCTATTTAGTGTCTGCGATTTGTTTAGAAGTGCCCATTCAACAACGTTGAACAGATTGATTGATACAAAAGCGCCAGATGTGTCGCTTCCAATAGTGGAGATAGTGAAGGGAAAATACCGATCATGAACTCCTTAAGAAGTATATGTATTTGCTTTTTATTTTTTTCCAAACTTCCAACTTTGAATTAGTTTAATTGATTTATTTTAAATGTTTTTTCAGGGGTCAAAAAGCAAAGTTTTTACAAATCCGAGAATCTATTTTGTAGCCCTTGCCATTTGCTATTTTCTGACGTTTTTGTATTGCATTTTGCTCAAAATATAGACTGAGTGATCTCGTAAAGTTTAACTGATTTTTTCCTTTGCCAAACTCGTGTGTAGTGACGTCACTAAATTCGTTATATCTCGATTTTTTATCGACAAAATTGCTTCCTTTATGCAAAAAAGACATAAAATTGGTGTAGGAGAAGGTACCAAAAGTTTCACGTTGATATCGCTATTGTTGTTTTAGTTATTGCTAAAATTCGTCAGGGGGAATATCCCCCCCCCCCCCCCAGTCAATGGCAGGTTAACATTGCCGTTTACTAAGTAAGGGTTCCATGTAAGGACTCGGGCCTTCTGGCGGATGCACCGGCCCAAAACTTGTGATGGGCCGTCCGACAGAATTCCAAAACATCCAAAAAATGAGATTTCGTCTGTTTTTGCATTATGAATTTATTACAAATACTGTCCTTTGTACAAGTTGCCTAGGCTTTCTTTAAAATGGGTGCATTTTTAGCCAATTTTGATGGTTATGGTAAAGCCATGGCGCTGATAGACTCCCCTTGGATCCGTCCCTGTTCGGCCACTGGTGGATGCAGGGGAGAGGAGGCATCAGGGACAAACACCCCACCCACAGGAACCTGGGGGTGGGAGCATTCAATACAAATACGCCCCCCCCCCCCCTGTGCGCTCCCAATTTATCGTAAAATCCCCCCAAAAAATCAGCAGTCAAAATCCAGCTATCCACAGTCAAACACCGGAAATTTTCGCGCCGCTTCGCGGCATAACGCAACTTTCGCAATTGCTTATACAAATTTGGAAAATGGGGAAAATTAATTCCATTAACCCTATTTGTAACAGGCTCCTGGCTACCCCTATTTGTAACAGGGGGGAGGCGGATTCCGCCCCCCCCCCCGGAGATCTCGAGATCTACCCGTCCGATTTTCAAAAATTAAACGGTGTTTGGTTTCCCTCAACACGATCTACATTTATAAATAATAAACAAATATAAATTTGGGATAGGGGGGCAACAGGGGGGGCAAAAAACTACAAATTTTAGTGGTATTTTTGGTCCAACATAGCTTTCATGTTTATCGACCGATTTTAACACAACTAACAGGAATCGATAGAGATGAATTGGACATTGATATATGACAGTGACGTTTGAAAATTCAAAAATCGTAGGCGTGTGCAGGTCACTCAATGTGGGGGTGAAGTAAATGCGTAATGAAACCATTTTTTGATGTTGTTTTTTTGATAAATGAAATGGCATGTGATTGAGACATTAGAAAAAACAGTTATAAATCATAATTTTTGCCATAGGCGGTACCAGGTTAGTGAAAAAGGGGGGTAAAATTGGGAAAAATATTAACCGCAGACAAGTTGCTACCCAGCACTATAAATATGTTACTGATCGTAGATAGTTCCTTTTTGCATGTTGTACTTCATCATAGGCGTATCCAGGATCCAAACTGGGCGGCGCAAGAACTTTTGATAAGCACAGGTCACTGCAAAAGTAATGGTAGGTACTACTGTAGATGGGTAAAACCTAGCAGCGTTTCATAACAACAATAGGTATTCCTGAAAAAATAAGCGGCACATCTCTGTCGTACAAATAGGCAGCTCTCTATCACTTTTCACTATTCTACGACTTCAAATAAAATCACAATATTCGAAAAACCTGATTTTCTCCCCACTTGAGTGTACTGAGGCATCTCGACCCTGAGACCGCCTATGATCGGAGAGTTGTAAGCCCACGCCGGCACAGCATCGTGCGTAGTAGCTCGCATTTAGCGGATCCTCGAGTAGAGGCTATTCATTGTAGTAAGAACGTAGTAGCCGCAGACTCCGCGTCAGCCAATAGTTGTCCTATGTCCGCCTTACAAACCGGCATCGTAAGGGTCAGAGGTCATCGATACGCAGAGCGCTGGCTCGGCGGAGAAGCGGTTTGACTGGGTTTCTGGGGCTTGAGTGGTGATGGAGGTGCAAATTGTGTATAGAGGTGCAAAGTTCTGAATATCTTACAGGTAGAGTGATGTAACGTAATTATAAAACAAATGCAGATTTGTGTTTTCATCAGAATGCATTTGTTTACTCAAATAGTTGAAAGAGACAGTCAGGGAGAGAGAAAAAGGGAAAGAGAGCAAGAGAGCAAGAGATAAAGAGAGAAAGAGAGAAAGAGAGAAGAGAGAAAGACAGAAGGAGAGAAAGAAAGAAAGAAGAAAGAAGAGAGAAGATGAAGAAAGAGAGAAAGAGAGAAAGAGAGAAAGAGAGAAAGAGGAAAGAGAGAAAGCGAGAAAGAGAGAAAGAGAAAAAAGAGAGAAAGATAGAAAGAGAGAAAGATAGAAAGAGAGAAAGATATAAAGAGATAATGAGAGAACGAGAGAACAAGATAACGAGAGAACGAGAGAATGAGAGAAAGAGCGAAAGAGCGAAAGAGCGAAAGAGAAAGAGAGAAAGAGAGAAAGGGGAGAAAGAGAGAAAGAGAGAAAGAGAGAAAGAGAGAAAGAGAGAAAGAGAGAAAGAGAGAAAGAGATAACGAGATAAAGAGATAAAGAGATAAAGAGATAAAGAGATAAAGAGATAAAGAGATAAAGAGATAAAGAGA
>JAXIVJ010012473.1:0-22500 GCA_036785665.1 Chirona hameri
GGCAATGCTTCAGGAGATGAAGCCTTCGCTGTAGCTGAAACGTATGAAAACCATCTACCATCACCGTCAAACCTTCCTGTGAATATCCTACGGTCTCCCGCGGGTCACAGAGATGGCAGATCGCCTTCACCTGTCCAACACCCAGGGTCAGTTCCTTTGCATTGCGCCCACTAACGAAATCGGTCGTTCCTATCCTCTCCTATAAATGACCTCAAATAGCAAATACTAAAAATCACAATTGCTCAATATCACCAGTCCCCGGGAACTATTTCCCTCGCACCGTAAAAATAAGTGATTGGCCCAACCATGAAACGAGACAACACTGCCTTTAATCCCGTTAATCCAGTGTCCATATTACCCATAGAAGTATCATTTTTCAGTTGACTTGTGTAATCGGCGCTATATTGCGCCTCAGCGGAACCTCCACAAACACCTTCAGGACCTTCACCGTCTCAAAAAAGCAGTGCATGGCGCGCAAAGACGTCCAATAGGCCGGAGGTGGGCAGACACAATCCCGACATCAGTTTCAGCCTCCAACGCACGGCGTAGTGCACTGTGACGGCGTCATGATCGATGTAAGTGATAATCTAACTAGGTAATCGCATGACACAAAGACTGCATGCCCTAGCATTGATCGGAATTTCATGTCTGTGTGTCAATATTTGGTCAATATTGGTGTGTGTCAATACTGGTCATCATAGCGGCTTTATCACGTCTCATCACAGGATGCGCTAGGAGTCAAGGAACACCGTCTGGCTATCCTGATCTCAGGTGCACCCCACCATGAAGAAGGCAAGCTCTTGTCTGTGACCACCCTCACCGACGGCACTGGACAAGCTCAGATGGAGGCGACCATGGATACACTCAGCCCCAGTCAATTTGTCTGGCAACACTTGAGCCGTGAAGTCACCAATTCTACAGCGCCCCGGCTTTAGCATGTTGGGCTACGGGAAAATGGTGGTATTCGGGTCGCAATTTCAACTTTCAAGCATTTCTAAAATAGTTCGTTTAGCAGATGATACATAACTGTGATGCCAAAGGCCTTGCTTGTTCATATTATCTCCCTAATTGTTGTATACCTAAGTGGTCATTTTGGCAAAATGGAGTCAAATTTGTGCCCAAGGAATTGTTTTATGGAACCCTGCACGGCAGGGGCCCGGGAACAGGGGGGCAGTGGGGGCGCTTGCCCCCCCAACATCTGGACCGGGGGGGGGGGGGGCGGCGCCCCCCCAACTTCGGCGAGCAGAATTTTCCCTAAAAATGAGCTCTTTCAATTTTCTTCACAAAAAGTTCTATAAAATATGAAAGGCTCCTTATGTCACTTTCATTTTTTTTATTTTATTTTTTATAGCATGTAATAAGTATTATTATTATATGGCTTTGCCTTTATAGTAGCATCGTATACCTTTCTTTTAATTCCTTTTCCTTTTTCCATTAAATGTTCTATGAGATATAATGGAAAACTTTGGTAGCAGTACATTTGGGGGCAGTTGTCTGCTTGGCGCGTCGTCGTTAAAATGACGCACTGATGCAGTGGCGGATCTACGGTTGAGAAAAATGGTCAATTGCCCCCCTCCCCCCCAACCGCCTGAAATCGGCGCAAAATTCACACATTTCCTGCTATAGAAGGAAATCTAAGCAACTTTTACCATGGAAGGTTTGCTTTAACCCTCGCCCTACGGGGGGTCCTAAAACGACCCCCTGATGTTTTTCTTGCATAATTGTTTAGACATACGGTGCATCTTACTGCAATTTTCAGTAGCTAAGTATACAACAATTATACGTATGCTGTAAAATTTCATTAAAATTGATTGAGAATTTGGGAAATGATGATGTTTTGAAGACGTCATGTTGGTGGAAAAACGATAAATGTTTGAACAATCGTAGAAAACAGAGTTTTAAAGCAAATTGCAAACTCAGTTAAGCAAAGATATATAATTTTATTTTATTTCAAATGCCAATCTCGGATTTTTGAAGTTTTGGGTTTTTGTTCCCCAAAATGAACAAAAACTGTTTTTTTTTAATTACCACAAAATAAAAATTTCAAAAATGTTAAACGGAATATATGTGAGAGAATTGAATATGGAAAATACTAAAACCAAATTTCAAAGAAATATCTATTGTTGACTGAGTGATGGCTCCCTAAGTGTAAGAAATTCATGACGTCATTTTTTAATAACTTTTTTTTGACTTTTTTGACCCGATACGAATAAATAATTACCTTTTCTGTATTTCTGAAACAAAACTGGTCTAGGAATATGCCTTTTTATTTACGTTTATCAATTTCTCATTTTGAGGTTTTCTGACAGAGCAAAATCGCTGTTCTGGACGTGGCCGATCGAGGTCATTCACTGGACCTGGAAGGTCACTCGTTGACCTGAAACCTAAAAATTGCATACCGTTAGATTCCAAACATGACAGGCAACATGTTGGCTCTTACTGCGTTGCTCTATCTTGCTTGGCTTGGAAGTTAAAAGGGGGTCTTTTTAGGACCCCGTAGGGCGAAGGTGAAAAAAGTTCCCGTGGGGCGAGTGTTAAATCAGCTATCAATGCATAAGCAAGCTAAATCCGATGAGTTTTCAGAATTATGTGGATTTTTTTGAATTTTTCCCCCGCCCCCCAAACTCCCGTTCTGGATCCGCTGCTGCACTGACGGCGATAAACATCTGCTGCATTTTGTTTATAAGTTTATCCCACGTCAACGTTACGGATGTGGTCAAACTGGCGAGCGGCCCTCTAGCTGTCCTCGCTGTCTATGCCGACGGGGCAGCAATTGCAAGCAAGAGTTACGTATAAGTCGTAGGTTACCGTGATACGGTGATGAAGAGGTCAGTGCAGCCCACACTGGTGGACTTCTTCAAGAGAAAAAGTCAGGCGTCAGGTACGAGTATTTTATCAGACGACAGGCGGGTTTACAAAGGAAACGGGGGGTGGCATGACCACCACTTTTCATATTTTATTAATTTGTATGTTAACCTGCGTCGTGCCGGGGGCGGAGCATTTAGACGCCCCCCCTAAGGGCGTCTACCCCCCCCCCCCCAAGGTTTTTCGAGGATAGCGAAAAAAAACGGCGGCGCGCCATTTTTGCCGTTTCAAAAACGGCGCACGGCGCACAGCGCCACCGTTTCAAAAACGGCACACAGCGCACAGCGCCGCCGTTTCAGCCGCTGTTTTTGGCACACCTGTTCGGGCATCAATTATCCACATTGTGTGCAATTCTTGACCACGGGTCATCTCAGGTCAGGTCACGTGACCACACCTCCAAATAAGTTTGCGGTCGTACCACAGCCACAGTTTTTAACCGATCGGTTTCAAACTTACAGGATTTCATAAGGTCATAGGTACATACAATTCGAGTATCTACAATTTTGAATATCGGTGACCTAAGGTCGCCGGTCGGGTCAATTTCGTGACCTCCCATTATAAGTCAATGGGGAAATATTAAAATGTTTCCTATTCTGAGGATACGCATATCGGTCCAATTCCTTCAGCATCATGTTATAATATGCTATTATTGATGATCCAGGTTCAATTTGTGTTCAGTGACCCCTACAGAGTCAACCGAGGTCATCTGAGGTCACCAACACTTTTTGTGTCAATAACTCCCGATAGAATTAATATAATGAAGTGAAATCGGCATAAATATGTTTATCTTGTCAAGACACGTCTCCCAATATGCAACATGACCTACTTGGGTCGCCACTTGACCTTGACCTGAGGTCAAAGTTCTAAGTTGATCTAAACTGGTCCAAATGAATGTGATTCGAAGCGCTTTGACGAGACGAACATGATGTCATCAAAATCATTGCCCGTATCTTTATTAGGTAAGCAGTTATTTTCTGAACGTTTTGCCAAAAAATAGCCCCTTTGACATTTAATGACCTCTGGAGCTCAAACTATTAACCTGAGATAAAATTGGATGACACGTTATGATTGAATATTTCAAGAGCTTTCGATTGTTTATTTTCGTTTGTTCCTACCTATCATAGTTTCCGATATATTTGGGGGTCCCTGGAGCGATGTCCTAAAACTGGAAAATCTGACCTTTGATGACCTATGGTGACCTCAATATTGACCTGAACCAAAAAATGAAGAAATAGTTTCAAAGTTATTTTTGATGAGATTTCGAACCGTATTTTCGGTTTTCCAATGAGGAAAATTTGACAACGAAAGGGTGCACCAAGATTAGAAGTGAGAAGATGCCAAAACAAAATATTTGGTTTCGCCCCCCCACTTTAAAATCGTTCCCGGGCCCCTGCTGCACGGATTCCAATAGGAGTCACTTTCAGCTTATCTGACGGTAATAAGCGTCAGATGTCGCCTTTATTGACGGTGCGTCAATACCCCCAATCAGCGCACTCGCGGAAGCGGAGGTGCCATGCAGGCTTTTCTTTCCATGGTAACTACCGCGACTAAACTAATTCAACATCTGGCAAACATGGTTGATTTCTTAGTATAAACTATAATGTTTGAAATATTAAATGTCTGCCTCACTATTTTGAAACAATTAAAATCAAATGGAAATTTAGTGTTTGTATTATTTCACTCTTTGAATTCAGTACGCCAGCATTTGTCTGTTTTTGTAGGAATATATTTGATACATTGTGATGCACTGGGAGTAAACTAAAAACATGTGGT
This sequence comes from Chirona hameri, assembly GCA_036785665.1. NCBI lineage: Eukaryota > Metazoa > Arthropoda > Thecostraca > Balanomorpha > Balanidae > Chirona > Chirona hameri. Next base: position 4,639 of record JAXIVJ010012473.1, read on the forward strand.
ATAAAACCTAGAATCTAGTGAGCAAATGCTGACGTAGGAACGAGACAACCACAGGGGGGTTTCAACTGTGTTGTGGGCCATAGGGAAGCCCGATTTGCTAGCCGCGACCCTTGAGGGACGTCACTGGGCGTCACTTGGACCGAGCGCCGGGAGTCAAAACGTAAACAAAACGGCGGCCATTCGTAAGATTGTGGTACTCTGGGTAGGGTTTGGCTAGGACTTTGGGCGATGTTTTATTTAGGTGCTGTTTTTTTAATGTGATCCTGAAAGTTACTTATATCTGATAGGAATGATTCAACAGTAATTTAACGATCCTGGCTCCCGGAACTTAACTTTGATGGTGCCTTTTGACAAAACTAGTTTAGGTGCCTCCCGAACCGAAGACTAATTGTAATGTGATGTGGATCAGGATGTGAAAGAGATTGGTACATTTCTCACCATGGTTCGACTTATCTTAATGTTTGACCATACTTTAACTTTTCACAAGATGCACTCACTGGTTTATATATATAATACCTGGCCAATGCTTTCTGTTCAATTTCTGTACAATCTATAGGTATCTACCAGATTGGTTTCCCAGTCTTATGAAGACAATAGGTAGGTAGGTTACTAGCTGTGATGGATGGAAAGTGGAAACCCTTGAATGAATACTTGATAGTAGGTTGTTTACCCTTAAAGGAAATAGTTCACCTTCGGAAATTTTTCAGAACACGATTTTATTATATTTTTGTAATACAATTTCTTTTTTTATTTTCAAAAATGGTCCTACATCGCACCAATTCAGGACAGAAGGTTGTAAATTATTAATTTTATGGTGTGCGTTATTGGTCTGCGCATGCTCAGACCAGTGCTGGCACTCTCAGACGGTACGGTATATCATATATGCGCCGCATTCCTTCGCCAAAAAGTCAAATATCTTCGGCTGGAGAGTCTTTTCAGCCGAGAAAAGTTGCAGATAAGGATTTCTCAACACGGGCTACAAAACTGCTATTTCAGTTCAAAATCCCATGTTGAAGGTGAACTATTTCCATTAAGATATTGATAATTATGGTTGTGTCTAGTGTATCTAAAATGTATTTTTTCCTTTAAGATATTGATAATTATGGTTGTGTCTAGTGTATCTAAAATGTAATTGTGGATGCATTTTTTTGTCCCTTTTCAGATTACACCACAGTCCACAAGTTAAACATGCCGTCACATTGTGCTATGCAGGCACGTAGCCAGTATTTCGTCCTGGGGGGGGGGGGGCGGCGCCTCGAAAGGGCCCCTTCCCGAACGTTGAAAGGGCCCCTTCCCAAGCGTTGAAAGGCCCCCGCCTCCCCCAAAAAAAATAAAAAAATATATATATATATATATATAATAATCATAATAATAATCCGATGAAAAGGCACGTTGCAAGGATGAAAAATGCAGTATGACAGGTATGGCATGGGCCATGCTAACTTTTAGGAGCTGGAGTTAGCAAACTGCCATATCAACTTTGGAACCAGCGACACGAATTTGGAATCAGCTATACCAACTTGGAATATTTTTTAAGCTCAAGACCTGGAACTCTTAAACAAATTGCGCCGCGAAGCGGCGCGAAAATTTTGAGCCTTATGCCCTGGATATGCGTTCTCATCAATGCCTCGCATTGCGTATGGTGCGGTCCTCTAAAATTGCTATATTGTGCGCTTAAAAGTGCGGTAAAAAAGTGTTAAAGTGAACTATTTTGCCCAATGATATAGGAAAGTAGCAACATAACACATAAATGCGCCGAGAAATGGGGTGATTTTTTCCTAACCCGCATATAATTGAATATATAGTTAAATTGCGCCGCGGAGGGGCGCGAAATTTTTTAGTTGTATTCCATGTACAACTGTATTCTTACTGTTGAAAGGCCCAAGGTCCCTTCAGATCGTCTAGGGGCCCCTTTGACCTTTTCAACGCCCTTCCGACCTGTCCAGGGACTCATCTGGGATCCGCGAAGCGAAAAGACATGATGTGGAGTGGGTGATATATATATATATATATATATATATATATATATATATATATATATATATATATATATATATATATATATATATATATATATAATACAAAGAGGGCTTACTCTACAGGAAATATTAAAATCGGAGCTTTCGGGTATAATGTAGCACCCTGACGAAGGGTGTTACAATATACCCGAAAGCTCCGCTTTTAATATTTGTATTGTGGAGTAAGTCCTGTTTGTATTTAATCTTCATCTGGGATCTCTACGTGCTTTGACCCTTCCGGTCTCGCCAGGGACTCCTCTGACCTTCCAAGAAGCCCCTCTTGTGTGTCAAGGGGCCCATTCGGCCTGTTCAGAGGTCCTTCCGACCTGGCCAGGGACTGCACTGTCTGCTTTGTCGCCCTGTCGACATGCTCAGGGGCAGGGGCGGCGGATTGCGGGGCGCAGGGTACCCCCCCCCCCTCCCCAGTTGAAAATCCTGAGGAGGGGGTTGGGGGTGGGGGGTCATTTTGCCCCCAGATTGAGCATGCTAAAATCTGGGGGGGGGGGGGGGCAAAATTACCCTTATGCCCCCAGATTTTCGACTGGGGGGCATTTTGGGTACCCTGCCTCCCCGCAATCCGCCGCTCCTGCCCAGGGGCCCCTCCAGTCTGGCTAGGAACTCATCCGGCATGTTCAAGGGGCCTTCCGACCGGCCCAGGGACCCTTTCGGTCTATCCAGGGGCCCTCTGACTTGCCCAGGAGCCCCTCCGATATGCCCAGCGACTCTTCTGAGCGGCCAGCGCTGGCTGCTTTGTCGCCCTGCCGACCTGCCCTGGGGCCCTCCGTGCTGGCAAAGGGCCAATTCTGCATGTTCAGGGGCCCTTCTTACCCGCCCAGGGGTCCTTTCGGTCTGGTCAGGGGCCCCTCCGATCTGCACAGGGGCCCTTTTAACTTTCCAGGGGCCTTCTGGTTTCTCCAGGGGCCCTCTAGCCTTCTAAGGGGCCCTTCCGACCTGGCAAGGGACTGCGCTGGCTGCTTTGTCGCCCTGCCGGCATGATCAGCGGCCTCTCGACCTGACCAGGGGCCTCTCCACCTGCCCAGGGGCCTCTCCACCTGCCCAGGGGCCCCTCTGTGCTGGCTAGGGGCCCATTCGACGTGTTCAGGGGGCCCATTCGACGTGCTCAGGGGGCCCTCTGACCCGCCCAGAGGCCCTTTCGGTCTGTCCAGGGGCCCCTCTGACATGCACATGGCTCTTTTGAACGCCCAAGGGGCCCTCTGGTCTTTTAGAGAGGGCCCTGGTGGCCCTAAAGGGCCTCTGAAGTCCTCTAAACTCTCTAAAGACCACGCTTCGCGTGGTAAAGAGCCCATGATACCGCGCTTCGCGTAGTCTCGTCGGACCTTTTCGGCGCGCGCAGCGCGCCGAAAAGGGCCCTCGCGTGCCGAAAAGGGCCCTCCTGGCCTCCAGGGGGGGGGGGGGGGGGGGGGGCGGCCGCCACCGCCGCCCCCCCCCTTGGCTACGTGCCTGGTGCTATGTCAACCTGTGGATCGTGGGCTGGCAAGAAGCATAAGCGCAAGGAAATGGATCTCACTTTCTTTCGTTTTCCTAAAGAGAAGATGATCTGGGCAGCATGGGTGCACAAGTGTGCCAGGGCAGACCTGTTTAATGGCGAAAATTATTATGTCTGCTCTGAGCACTTTGTGGAGGAAGATTATGATGCATCATATAATAAAGATAACTTTAGTTCCTGACACCAAACCGAAGCTCAGAATTGATGCAATCCCTTCTGAAAAATCTTCCAGCATCCATCTCACTTGTGGCATCAGCATCAGTAAAATAGTTTGCATCTTCCATTCTTTTAAGTACTTGCTTGGGTGCTTGGTTAATTATTGCCTGCATTTATAAGGTACCTTTTCCATTGTTTGTCATGCTTATTTTACACACTACTTTTTATTGACATTTGCATTAATTAATGTACAGTTAGTACTTGTAAGTTTTTCAATGTTTCCTGTGTACCACTTAGCATCAAGGCAGCAGAATGCTAGGATCATAGATGTCAAATTAGTTATATAATTGAAAGATTGAGCTGATTGTCTGGATGAGCTGATTGTCTGGTGCATATCTATGTGGTTCTGATGCATATCTTAACCCTCGCCCTAGGGGGGGGGGGGGTTGCTGACTCCCCCCGAGGTTTTTATTTGAATAACTTCTTACACATGCGGTGCATCTTGCTGAAATTTTCAGTAGCGGAGTTTACAACAATTATACGTTTGCTGTAACAATTTAATTGAAATTGGTTAAGTAGATTGGGAGATAATCATGTTTTGATGACGTCATATTGGTGGAAAAACGATACATATTTGAAACATCGTAGAAAACAGAGTTTTGAAGCAAATTGAAAACGCAATTCACCAAAGTAAAGATATAAAATGTAATTCTCTTTAAAATGGCAATCTCGGATTTCCGATTTTTTTGGTGTTTTGACCCCTAAAATAAAAATTAAATGATTTTTGTCTTCAAATCACCACAAATCAAAATTTTCAAAGATGTTAGAAAAACCGGAATATATGTGAGAGAACTGAGTATGGACAATACCCAAACCAAATTTCAAAGCAATATTTCCATTTTTGACTGAGTGATGGCTCCATAAGTGAGTGATGGCTCCATAACTCATGACGTCATTTTTGTAATAACTTTTTGGACTTTTTTTACAAGATACGAACAAATTATTATCTTATCTGTATTTCTGAGACAAAACTGGTCTAGGAACATGCATTTTTATTTACATTTACCAATTTTTAATTTTGAGGTTTTCTGACAGAGCAAAATCGCTGTTCTGGACGTGGTCGATCGAGGTCATTCACTTGACCTGGAAGGTCACTCCTTGACCCGAAACCTAAAAAATGCATATCGTTAGATTCCAAACATGACGGGCAACATGTTGGTTCTTACCGCGTTGCTCTATGTTGCTTGGTTTGGAAGTTAACCAGGGGTCTTTTTAGGACCCCCGGTAGGGCGAAGGTGAAAAACCTCCAGTAGGGCGAGGGTTAACATGAATTTTGACATAGTATGTAATATGTATTGATTGTCTTGGAAGAGATTGGTGTTTGCCAATTCAATAAATATTTGCTTGTGTGTCACACACAATACAAATTTGATGCAGTTTAATAGCCTATAATTGGAGGTGTCAAAGAAAGGTGATATGTTTTGTCACACCATATTGAAATTAGTGCATATAGCTACATCCCTGCATTTATTTACCAATGTGTTGTATATCTACAGGAAGACAGACAACTCAGTGGAGGCGTGCCGGACTCTGGTGTCAATGGAGGCGTGCTGGACTCCGTCGACAGTGGAGGCGTGCCGGACTCTGGTGTCAGTGGAGGCGTGCCGGACTCTGGAGGCAGTGGAGGCGTGCCAGACTGGTGGCAGTGGAGTCACGCCGGTCCCTGGTGGCAGTGGAGTCGTGGCCGGACTCAGGTGGCAGTGGAGGCGTGCTGGACTCCGTAGGCAGTGGAGGCGTGCTGGACTCCGTCGGCAGTGGAGGCGTGCTGGGCTCCGTCGGCAGAGGAGGCGTGCCGGACTCTGGTGGCAGTGGAGGCGTACTGGACTCCGTCGGCAGTGGAGGCGTGCCGGACTCTGGAGGCAGTGGAGGCGTGCCGGACTCTGGTGGCAGTGGATGCGTGCCGGACTCTGGTGGCAGTGGAGGCGTGCCGGACTCGGGTGGCAGTGTCGCCTCCACCTGCGGCTCAGGTAGTTGAATGCCGCTCGCGCAGATGATCAAGGCACAGGAAAGAGCAGCGAACTAGGTTCGCCAGCACAGCTGGAGCTCCGAGTGATCTGGCGGAGCTCCAAGTCATTGCTGACCTGTCACCATCTGTCGCTAAACGGCCGCTGCGCGACCGCATACAGACCGCTGTCCTGGCGTTTTCTTCCGCCGCCCTGTCGCTGCCATGGCGTCGTCTTCCGCCGCCCTGTGCCGGCTATGCAGAGAAGAGGCTGACACACCGCGGCACGTGCTGCAGCGGTCCCCGCCCTGGTCAGAGCTCGCCTCCGGCACCTGGGCGTCATCCACCCGGACCCGACTACCCTGCGCGATGACGGTGTGGTGGCGGCCTTGGCCGCCGGATTCCGCGCCCAACTGAGCTGCAATGGCTACACCCGGGATGCGAGCCGGAGGGAGTAACGAACGAACGAACGAGAGTTGTATTCTGGCATGTCGCTGTCCGCCGCCGAAGGATGTGGCGAGATTGGCACTCTCGCCTGTCTGGTCTGCCGCTGTTGGCATCGAGGTAGGGGGCGATAACGACAATGCCATGCCGTGTGTGCCACAGTATGTTGCTTTGTGCCGCTGTCGGGTGGGAGTGGGGGGCGAGAGCGGCACTCGGACCTGCCTCTGTCTACTGCTTTGTGCCACTGCGTGACTGTCTGCCTCTGTGTGTGACTGTCTGCCGCTGTGTGCCACTGAGGGCGGAGGCGAGAGCCGCACTCTGCCCTGCTGCTGGCTTGACACAAGCTCTGTTTACCGTAACTAAACACTGAAATACCGTAACTAGACACAGACCGGGATCCTTGTCTGTCTGAAAAGGATCCCGGTCTGTCATGACACTCGGAGGGGTGTCACAACCCGTCGGGAAACTATGTGAGACGTGCTAGCCACCTTGAGCAGTGTTGCAAAATACATATTCGCTCTTCTTGTGTCGGAATATGGACAGCTGATTAAATGAACCGTAGCTTGATGATTCGTAAACAAATGTATCACAGATATCGAATGACTACAGTTTGTTGAAGTACGGATGTACCACACCAAATTACATCCCACGAACTAGATTTGGCGGCCGACCGATACTTGGCTCCACAAGCGGGACGCGGGCGAAGAGACGCCCAGTGACGTCACACAGCGGTCGGTGCAGAATGTAAACAAATCGCCTGGTGACGCTCCTTCTTATAGGGCCTTGGACAACCTGTTCTATAGTCTTGGACGCACTCAAGGACCGGGGCCTGGAACAGAATGTTCGTGGTCTGTGCTGTATAACACTACCACCAACACCGGAAGAATCAGTGGTGCAGCTACGAGACTCCAGTCAGCTCTGGGCAAAAGTCTTATGTTGCTGGCTTGCTGCCATCACGTGATGGAGCTCGTAGTGAGAGCGGTGTCGGGTGCCGTTTTCGGAAAGACAACTGGACCGACTGATACAAGCTTCGAGGACTTCCAGAAAAGGTATCTTGTGCAGGCTAAATTGTTGATTTGCCATTACATTTTCTAATAACATTCGGAGCCTTGTTGCAATGGATGGCCGAATATGTTGGCGACAGTAATTAGAGAAACACGTTTTCAACCAGTGCTAAATTTCGGGGTCAAATGTTATTTCCATGTACAATTTCTTGATTGGCCAGAATGACCAATCGCTTCACTTGCATACACAAACCTTCACAGCAAATGTCAGAGATTAAACGTCTTGATTGAGATAGGCTTTACAATCAAATTAAAGTTTATATTTCACCCGCGTTTCATTTTGATAGGTGGTCTCAACCAAGATTACTTTACTAATAAGGTTTGTTCACTAGGGAAATCGAACCGCCGCAGTGACGTCACACGATTTGGCAGGAATATTCCTTCATATGGTAGTAGTTAAAGAAGACGTTCTTGACGCAAATAATACAAAAACGAAGTGAGATTTCTATTTGTTTTTCTCAAGGTACTTTAATATTCTAAGGCTTTTCTAAGGCTTGTCGGTGGTGGAAAAAGATAAAAATAGATCAGATAGGAACATGAGTGCCATGCAACTTGAAAGACAGTGATTAAATTACTTTGGAAAGACCCACATTGATGTTCTGGGCATTTTGCTGAGAGATTAAATTACCTTAAGCATTGGTTCAGCATTTTTCCTATATTTGTTTTTACATTTGAATGCAATGTTAAGCATTGGTTCAGCACGTTGTATCATTAAAATATGTTCTCAGTATGACATGTCTGCCTATGACAGTAGGCTGTTTTCCCTTATTTTTGATCAGTTGTGAGAGCTGCAAGGGGAAGGATTGCGCTACTGGATCGCTCGCTGGTCAAGCCTACAGCTGAACCTCCGGAGGTTGTGATTAGCAATATATTTGGAGTTAGGTTGTTTTGCACTTGATGATTTCACAAGTCAGTTAGGGGTGCATTAAGATAGTGGTTTGAGTACTAGTCTCACGAGGTAATTTGGGAAGTTAAGCTGGTACTTGGCCCTTGACGAACAACAGTTGTGACTTGTGCGGTATACTCTAATTGATACTCATTTGTCTGGTGCTGTGGACTGAAGCCATTTGTCTGGTGCGTCATTGTATATATAGCGATGTATGACTTCAGTGGATGACATTGCATATGTTATCTACAATTTGTATTGTTCATGACAGACCACATGCAGGAGTTGTCTTCAGTCTGTTTTGAATATGACCTTGTATTGAATCGAAATACAGTTTGAAATGTGTTAAGATTAAAGTGTTGTTCTCATTTGGAGATTGTTTTAGAAATTATACTGAACAGCTGATGAAGATTGTTTAATGACATTTGATATAAATTTGCTCGCCCATTCAACATAAAAAACATATATATATATATATATATATATATATATATATATATATATATATATATATATATAAACATAAACAATATAAACATATATACACGTTTTAGTCAGTGCAACATAGTCAACGATCTGTAAAAGCAGTCATCTTCATAAATGCCAATCTTTACAACAACAAAAAAACAATTACATTGTATTGTACAAAACACAGGGTCCTAGGATTGCTTTGAAGCCAGGGTGCGGAGTGGAAAATTCGGTCAAAAAATAACAATAGAGTGGAAAATTCAGCCTAAAAAAGGTCATATGATGTATTTTTATGTGCCAAAGCTCACCCATCAGAATCAGCTGTTAGAAATGGCAGTACTTTCCTAACCTTGTTTTCATCCACAGGTTAATATTAGCATTAATAATATCAGTGTTGAGTTATAGTTATCCAATGACCAATACATCCTGATTTAGGGAGTGGAAAATTCACAGTAAAACTGGGGAAAGAGTGGACAAATATTACTCACAAATACCACCCTGTGGGTAATATTTGTCCACTCTTTCCCCAGTTTTACTGAGAATTTTCCACTCCCTAAATCAGGATGTATTGGTCATTGGATAACTATAACTCAACACTGATATTATTAATGCTAATATTAACCTGTGGATGAAAACAAGGTTAGGGAAGTACTGCCATTTCTACCCAAATTTTGCAATCCACTCTTTCCCAAGTTTTACTGTGAATTTTCCACTCCCTAAATCAGGATGTATTGGTCATTGAATAACTATAACTCAACACTGATATTATTGATGCTAATATTAACCTGTGGATGAAAACAAGGTTAGGAAAGTACTGCCAATTCCACCCAAATTTTGCAATCCTAGGACACTGACAAAACATTCACTTATACTGCACTTTGTTTGCCATTTAATGTACACAATGGAATAAGAACCTCTTACGACAAAAATACAAAGCATGTAAATATAGCTGACTAGCTTCGTCAGAAGACAGGCACTGACCACCTGTTTCAGCCGTCGGCAGAGGGCAGCCGACTCCGCCAACACCATCTCGGCCAACACCAGCAGGCTCTCGGTGAGCACGTGCAGCTTTGCACTTTTGGCTGACAGTCCAGACGCAGCTCTGCCCGTGCTGTTTCACTTCGCGCAGCCGACGCTCGCTGGCTTCACTAGCGTACGACAGGCAGTCGGCATAAGCGTTGGTTGACGCGTTCTAGGCCGCCGGCGTCGAACAGCTGGCGCTCCTGGGCCACTGCTATCCGACCCAGCGCGTTGGCCGGCGTCGGTAGCTAGGTGCAGCGAAGTCCAGCCGTGCGCATCGCAACACTCTGTCGGCCCCGCGTCCCAACAGCGTCACCAGCACGTCGTCGTAGTGGCAGGCGATCAGCGCCAGCTGAATGCGGCCGCGACCTCGGCTCGATGTCCAGCTCCCTGCCAAAGATCATGAGCATGCCGAAATCAGTCCATTGAAAATGAGGTCAGCTACTTATCGAGTGTCTGCAACAGTCACATATTCTCATAAATCACGACAGCCTGGAATACAATCAATCACCAATCGGTCGACCAAATGGAACTCAAGACTGGTTATTGATTCGACTTGGATGGAATTGATTGGAATCGTTTAATAAAAATTCCTTGAATCAAAGAAGACTCGATTCACGACCAGATCTTTTGATTCATGAATCGTGATTGAATCAAAACCTGCATGGAACCAAGGCTGATTAAATCAAAAGATTTAACGATTCTGAACGATTCAAGTGCACATGGTAAATTGTGCACATACAATGCAGTCCCAGTGTCTACATTCATGTATGCTGAAATATTATTGCTGTAACAATGTTTTAGTGATCATATATATGTATGTTTCCATTTTTATTAATTTTACATAAATTCAACATTTATATTTAAATGTTGAATCTAATGTGAATCGATTATTTGTATTATTATTTGAATTGGAAAGAATCAATTCTAAAAAGTTGAATAAATAATCAGTCTGAACTCAAATGTGCAATACTTCTGTTGTAAGCGAGTGTTGTCACACATTTTTATGAAGAAAACATCAAATTCATAAATAACTGGAGTTAGAGTCTATCTTTTTCACACAACTACATTTGAAACTACTCAGCATTATATTTGACAATTTGACACTGAACCTTAATACATCAATTCATCTATCAATGTATCCCTACAGTTTTGTCACACAAATATCTCCAAACTGTATCACATCATAGTACCTTCCCCACCCCTCAACTTGCCAGCGTTGTCACCTGTTTTGATGCACAATGTCCTTGAAGCATCGCAGTTTGTCAGTTGAGGTGGCCGTTGTGGACGGCAGTGTCACCCGACCAAGCGGCGCCGACAGCTGCTCACTGCTAGCACAGCATTCAGCCTAGAAAACACAAATACTGCTTAGAGAAATGCAAAGGCCATAAAGTCCAGTCCAGTCAAATTATTTTTAAGCCTTTATTTACTTTCAACAATTTTGGACTTTTTTAGCATGTAATAGTGAACACAAGCCAAGAGCAAGTTTTTTGGTCCAGTCCAGTGCTATTAGCCCAGCAGGTATAATATAGATTACAAACTGGCTTACATATCATTGTGCAACTAGATGTTAAATGGTAAAACAAAGCTAAAGTTAAGTAAAGGCTGAAAACAGACCAAGACCTCCTTCCACAATGTATGCTGGTATGGATGCTTTCAGCAAAATGCAAACCATGTTCCAACCAAGTTCCAAGGTTGGCATCATCCATGCATCCAAAATTTGTCCAAGATCCAAATTTATCTAGGAAAACTACTAATGTAAAGTTGGGTTAAATGGCAAATACACAATCAGTTGCCTAAATGCCAGTATGCAAAACGTCAGCAGACTGGTTATTGATTCAACATTGATTGAATCAATTGGAATCGTTCAATCAAAATTCCTTGAATCAAAATATGAATTCACCATCAGATCTTTTGATTCATGAATTGTGATTGAATCAAAACCCGCATCAAATCAGGGCTGATTAAATCAAAAGATTTAACGATTCTTAACAATTCAAGTACACTGGTAAATTGTGCGAATACATGCAGTCCCTGTGGCTACATTTATTTATATTGAAATAGTATCACTGTAACAATGTTTTAATGATGATATATATGTATGTTTCCATTTTTTATTATTTGACAAATTCACCACATATATTTAAATGTTGAATCAAACGTGAATAGATTAAAATCTTTGTTTTGATTCTTTGAATCGGAAATAATCAATTGTTAACATTTTAGCCGTGAATCGAACGGTGATTGAATAATTCAGATTCAAAAATGAATCATGATTGAATTGTTCCCAAAACGTTGAATCAATAACCAGTCTGAAAACATGGCAAGTTTCAACGAGATCTTGTCAGGGTGGGGTTGGCACAACACATCAAAACTGGGGCAGCTTTGGAAAATTTTGGGGCAGCTTCTGACTTTTGGGGGCAGAAGTAACAATTTACTGATTCACACTAGATAAAGTGTGATCGTGAAGATGACCGACCACCCCGGTCAACAGTATTTGCTGCCCGAGGAGCAAAATTTGACCAGAAAATCCTGTCCCAAATGGGGCAGGATTTGGGCTGGCAAAAATATTTTGTCAATGTTCCTGCCACGTTTTGCATACTGGCCTAAATGTGCTTACATGTTAGCACATTGTGAACAGCACTAATGTCAATGTGTAATGGAATAGTTCAAAGCTATACCAATAACGGGTAAAAATATAAAATCAACACATGTATAAACTACATATTGATCTTAAGCTACGACAAAACAGAGCATTTTTTCACACTGAATACTAAAAAAAAGGTAATACAAAAATGGCGCACTATACCAGGATGATGCACTGGCCAAAACTATGGTAGTAAAGTAAAAACTTTGGCTGGCGCTGCAATTATGCCGGTCTAAAATAATTGCCTGTAGATTAATTAGAGTTAAAAGCACATAAATGGATGATCTGGGATTAATATAGGTCGAGCAGCCATACCATCAGAGTGAAGCGAGAATTGGATTTGGTAGCATCTGGCAGCAGAATTCTACCACAATTCTCAGAGAATCCTTTATTTGGGGTAATATTGAAAGAAATTTGTCCCTTTGTTGAAGGCAATCCTTTCCTCCCTCATGCAGTGGTCACTGCTACAGCATAATTTTGCCCTTTTTACCATGATTTTTGCTTTTTGAGGTGTATTTTTCAATTAACCAAGAACGTCCGCTTCCAATGAAGTATTTTGATATACCGTTAACGGCATACTCTTGGCGTCAGTCCTTCGTAATTGTCTTCATTATTTACATGTGTTAGAATAGGGTAAAGAGATTCTGACCGCCGTGGTGACGTCATAGTAAAGGGAGCCCGCGATTCGTGGAGGGGGGCTGGTCTCAACTAGACCTCAGCAGACGCGCAACGCTGGAGGTAACCGATCCATGGCTGATGGAGCTGAGTGCCGCGACTGTGTCGTATCTAACATCTGCTGAGCGCCAAAGGAAGTTTACTTCGAGATGACTACAGGGAAGTCGCCGAGCTCAGTCTGATAGCTCTCGGAGTGGAGCCTGCGCGTGGCACACGCCTGGAGCATACCACCAGCACCCGGAGGCCTGGAGGCCTGGAGCACAACACCAGCACCTGGAGACCTGGATGTCTGGAGCACACCACCAGCACCTGGAGGCCAGGAGCACACCACCAGCACCTGGAGGCCTGGAGCACACCACCAGCACCTGGAGGCCTGAAGCACACCACCAGCACCTGGAGGCCTGGAGCACACCACCAGCACCTGGAGGCCTGGAGAACACCACCAGCACCTGGAGGCCTGGAGCACACCACCAGCACCTGGAGGCCTGGAGCACACCACCAGCACCTGGAGGCCTGGATCACACCACCAGCACCTGGAGGCCTGGAGCACACCACCAGGCACGCTGGATGGCGAAGGGAGAGAGCCGGCGCCATGACTGCGCGGCCGCCTGTTGGGAGCTCCGTCTGTTTCTCGCTCGTTTGGGGTGACGCAGACGCCGGTGCGGGCTGCAAACCGGTGAGCAGTGACCCTGAGCCCCGTACTTTTGGTTGTTCTGGTCTGGATCTTTGGCAACCAACGCTGTTGTTTGCATAGGACTTGTGTTTGCGCGCCTTCGTGGTTCCTAAGAAGACCTCACGCCGTAGCGTTGGCAGTTCTACCGATCTGAGAAGAGTAGAAGAATCGCTTGACCAATCAGATCGTTAGTGATCCAGTAGAAGACTCTACCGAATCATCTCGTGACCCACACCAGGGCGGCGCTGGCATCGGCGGAGCGCGACCTGTGAGCGATGGCGCTCCTCAATGCTATCGCTCAGCCCTTCCGCTGCGTCCCGGTCGGGCCGAGGTCAGGTGGCTCGGGGGAACGCCGGCGGTCTGCTACGCCGAGGAGCCGGGTTAGAATCCCGGGGACGGTGGCGTCTTCCGCCCCTCTGTTGGCGCTTTTACTTGTCAGCGCGCTGTGCAGCCGATGGGATTCTGCGGATACAGGACGGTATCTGACGAGTCGCCAACTGTACTCACCAGCACTGCGGACACCAGAGATCCGTGTTCGTTATTTTCGCAGTACAGTAAGGTACAGCGCCAACTGAGAGGGGTGTCGCCAGCGGGAACGCATCACCATGCTGGCTCCTCTGCTTCTGGCAGGCGACGTGGAGCTGTACCCGGGACCCCAAGCCGGCGATCCAGGCGGAGTGGGTCGGACCGCGAGGCACCAAGGCAACAGCAGAGTTATGCATCAAAACGTTCGCAGTCTGCGCAACAAGTTAGGTGCTTTGCGAGCCAACTCTGGCGAGCTAGAACGTTACGATGTCATCGCCATCACCGAGACATGGCTGACAGAAGACGTAGCCGACTGCGAACTGCAAGTCGGGTTTAAGAACCACTCCTGGTTCCGGCGGGACAGACCCACCCACGGAGGAGGAGTCGCCTGTGTCGTTCGCTCAACTACGTCCCCGGCTCGTAGGCACGACTTGGAGCCAGACGATGCGGAGGCGGAGCTACTGATGGCGGAGCTCAACACTACGCCAAAGCTCATGCTGAGCGTCTGCTACTGCCCTCCGGCGGATGACGGGTCGCTGAACCGGACGATGGCGGCACTGCAGGCGGTGGTGCAGCGTTACCCCGACCGTTGCCTGCTCGTCGCTGGTGACTTCAATGTCCCTGACGTAAGCTGGATCCAGACGAGTGTTGTTTGGGCCAGGCCGATCACTGAGCGTCCGTTGCGCCGTGTGCAGAGCTTCTTGGAGGGTTGTGATCTGGCAGGTCTTAAGCAGTATGTTTGTCATCCGACTCGCAACGCTAACACGCTCGATCTAATTCTGTCTAACAAGAACTGTATCGCCGATACTAGTGTGAAAGATGGTACTTTTGAATCCGATCACAATCAAGTAGAATGTGTTGTGAGAAATGTGAGCATGGTTGTTCCTCTAACATCTAGGCAGTCTGCGTTCAATTACAAGCAGGCCGACTTCGACAAACTGAGAACATTATTAAGGTTGGTGCCGTAGAATGTACTTGATGACCTGTCTGTAGATGAAGCCGTGGATATGTTTTATGATATTTTAACCCTATTTGTAACAGGCTCCTGGCTACCCCTATTTGTAACAGGGGGGGGGGGAGATTCCGCCCCCTCCCCCCGGAGATCTCGAGATCTACTCGTCCGATTTTCAAAAATGAAACGGTGTTTGGTTCCCCTCAACACGATCTACATTTCTAAATAATACAATATTAATTGCTGATAGGGGGGCAACAGAGGGTCAAAACTACAAATTGTAGTGGTATTTTTGATCCAACATAGCCTTCATGTTTATCGACTTATTTTAACACAACTAATAGGAATTGATAGAGATTGAATTGGAAATTGATATAGACGGTGACGTTCGAAAATTCAAAAATCATAGGCGTGTGCAGGTCACTCAATATGGGGTGAAGTAAATGCGTAATAAAACAATTTTTTATGTTTTTTTTATAAATGAAATGGTATGTGATTGTGACATTAGACAAAACAGTTATAAATTATATTTTTGCCATAGGCGGTACCAGGTTAGTGAAAAAGGGAGGTCAAATTGGAAAACAATATTAACCGCAGACAAGTTGCTACCCAGCACTATAAATATGTTACTGATCGTAGATAGTTCCTTTTTGCATGTTGTACTTCATCATAGGCGTATCCAGGATCCAAACTGGGGAGGCGCAAGACCTTTTGATAAGTATATTATCCGCTATTATGATACTAACTAGTCAACAGTGACTATGTCACTTACAACTTCAATTAACATTGATTACCCCCCTTTTTACCCTACCTGGACTCGCCTGTTATCTTATAATCGTTCGTAGATACCTGTGGTGCGTGTTTCATCCGAAAACTGCAGTATGTTATGTCATTGTACGCCCATGCCTCTTAATTTCCTTGCAATAATATGACCCCCTTTCTTCCATTCCTGAGCGCGCCTCTGCAAAAAAATGACTATTCCCTTTTCTGGCCTCTTATGTGCATATATCATTATAAGCTAACCGTCTATTGCGCCGTTATCGCTGGCATATCGTCATCACCATGCCAGTCACCCCCCCCCCTTTTCATGTGCCTGAACACGCCCCTGAAACTCTATATGTAATAAAGTATGCAAATAATGGAAGCAGAAACTATCTTTTACATCTTGATAGCTATAAATGCCCCTTACATCGCTCTATTGGCTTCCCGCCAAGCATTGAATACTTCCTGGACCCCCCCCCCCTTTTTCAAGCCCCTGAAACCGCATCTGCCATGCAATTTTTATGATATTTCATTAACATCAACTAATTTGCACTTGTTGCGATCACCGTAAACCGATGTAACTCCTTCATACTTGAGGCAGTTAGGAATAAACCGTGAAGATCGCATTTCCGTATTATCGCCAAATGTCGCCTCCGAACCCACCCAAAACTGTGCCCTGGAACCGCCTCTGTTCAGGTTAAGAACTCAAAACTTTGACTCCAAATGCGGTATTCAATTCTATGAAAATTCTCAAAATGTCATGCCGTTCATGCTCCCAGCCGTTCTGGAGATATCTGCGAAAAACATGAGGGGGGGGGGGGCGGAATCCGCCCCCCCCCCTGTTACAAATAGAGTTAAACGCAGCTATTCGCGACTCTGTCCCTGTCGTCCAGATCAAACGGAATTTCCCTCCTTGGTTTGACCGAGATCTGCGAAATCTTTTACTCGAGAAGGAAGCAGCTTTTCGAAGAATAAAAAGAAATCGATGTGAGGAAACCGAGCACGACTTTCGGGATAAGTGAAGGACGTTTAAAAGTGCAGCTAATTCCAGGTATAATGCTTATCTAATCGGACTCACCGATGACTTCAAATCCAACCCCAAACGATTTTGGTCATTTTTGAAAAGTGTCCAAGACGGTAGCAGGGCTGTCAGCATTGAAGGTAGACAGAACCGAATAACGGACGACAGGGATAAGGCGAATGTTCTCAATAGGGTTTTCGCGTCTAAATTATCAGACGCCGCCATTTCTGAGCTTCCTGATGCGCCCGTGCATAACTTGCCATCATTAGCTGAGCTCGAATGTAACTTAAATACTGTCGGGGCGATTCTCGAGAGTATCCCTGCCAACAAGGCGTGTGGCCCGGTTGGGATCAGTGCTCGTATTATTCGGGAATGCAGTGAAGCGCTCGTCATTCCGTTAACCAAGGTTTGTCAAATGTCATTGAGACGAGGTGTGTTTCCGGAGCTCTGGAAACGGGCGAATGTTGTGCCTGTTTTCAAAAAGGGTAGTGTAAAAGATCCGAACTGCTACTGGTCTATATCGCTGATTCCCCTCTTTGGCACTTGCAAAAGTTGTGTATATAGGCCTTTTGCGACATGTGGCGCCCGCTATCTCACCAGCACAACATGGATTCATGTCGAGTAGGTCGTGCGCATCTAACCTGGAATCACTACAGGTCACTGCTTGGGACTCCATCGAACAGCGACTTCAAACCGATTGCATCTATACATATTTTTCGGCAGCCTTTCAAAGTGTAAATGTAACGTCGGGAACACCGGAAGGCAGATTGATCTCTCCAATTGTATTCTCCTTATACATTAATCACTTGACGGACGGTATATCCTCTCGGGTTCTGATGTTTGCTGACGATGCAAGACTTCAGAAAAATTGCTTGTCAAAGCGACGCTGAAGTACTCCAGAAATATTTAAATCAGCTCTATAAGTGGTCCAAAACTTGGATGCTCAAACTGAACCCGTCCAAGTGCAAATATTTTCGGATGACACTGAGAACGAAGCCAATAGTGACGAAATATTCGATCGGAAACACCACGTTGGAAGACG
>JAXIVJ010012473.1:27500-35000 GCA_036785665.1 Chirona hameri
TACTCGGTACTCGGTACTCGGTACTCGGTACTCAGGAATGGGCACTCAGTACTCGGTACTCAATACTCGGTACTCAGTAATCGGTACTCGGTACTCAGTATTCGGTACACAGTACTCGGTACTCAATACTCGGTACTCAGTACTCAGTACTCGGTACTCAGTACTCAGTACTCGGTACTCAGTACTCGGTACCCAGTACCCGGTACTCGGTACCCGGTACTCGGTACCCGGTACTCGGTACCCGGTACTCGGTACCCGGTACTCGGTACCCGGTACTCGGTACCCGGTACTCGGTACCCGGTACTCGGTACCCGGTACTCGGTACCCGGTACTCGGTACCCGGTACTCGGTACTCGGTACCCGGTACTCGGTACCCGGTACTCGGTACCCGGTACTCGGTACCCGGTACTCGGTACCCGGTACTCGGTACCCGGTACTCGGTACCGGTACTCGCTACTCAGTACTCGGTACTCAGTACTCGGTACTCAGTACTCGGTACTTAGTACTCGGTACTCAGTACTCGGTACTCAGTACTCGGTACTCAGTACTCGGTACTCAGTACTCGGTACTCGGTACTCAGTATTCGTTACTCAGTACTCGTTACTCAGTACTCGTTACTCAGTACTCGTTACTCAGTACTCGTTACTCAGTACTCGTTACTCAATACTCGTTACTCAGTACTCGTTACTCAGTACTCGTTACTCAGTACTCGTTACTCAGTACTCGTTACTCAGTACTCGTTACTCAGTACTCGTTACTCAGTACTCGGTACTCAGTACTCGGTACTCAGTACTCGGTACTCAGTACTCGGTACTCAGTACTCAGTACTCAGTACTCAGTACTCGGTACTCAGTACTCGGTACTCAGTACTCGGTACTCAGTACTCGGTACTCATTACTCGGTACTCATTACTCAGTATTCGGTACTCAGTACTCGGTACTCAGTACTCGGTACTCGCACGTGGTACTCGGCACGTGTTACTCAGCACTTGGTACTCGGTGCTCGGTACTCGGTACTCGGTTCTCGGTTCTCGGTTCTCGGTTCTCGGTTCTCGGTTCTCGGTTCTCGGTTCTCGGTACTCGGTACTTGGTACTCGGTACTCGGTACTCGGTACTCGGTACACGGTACACGGTACACGGTACACGGTACACGGTACACAGTACTCGGTGCACGGTACACGGTACTCGGTACATGGTACTCGGTACACGGTACTCGGTACTCGGTACACGGTACTCAGTACACGGTACGGACACCTGGTACTTGGTGCTCAGTACTTTTCTGTATGTACATGTATGTACTTATTTATGTATGTACGTATGCACGTATGCACGTATGCACGTATGCACGTATGCACGTATGCACGTATGCACGTATGCACGTATGCACGTATGCACGTATGCACGTATGCACGTATGCACGTATGCACGTATGCACGTATGCACGTATGCACGTATGCACGTATGCACGTATGCACGTATGCACGTATGCACGTATGCACGTATGCACGTATGCACGTATGCACGTATGCACGTATGCACGTATGCACGTATGCACGTACGCACGTACGCACGTACGCACGTACGCACGTACGCACGTACGCACGTACGCACGTACGCACGTATGCACGTATGCACGTATGCACGTATGCACGTATGCACGTATGCACGTATGCACGTATGCACGTATGCACGTATGCACGTATGCACGTATGCACGTATGCACGTATGCACGTATGCACGTATGCACGTATGCACGTATGCACGTATGCACGTATGCACGTATGCACGTATGCACGTATGCACGTATGCACGTATGCACGTATGCACGTATGCACGTATGCACGTATGCACGTATGCACGTATGCACGTATGCACGTATGCACGTATGCACGTATGCACGTATGCACGTATGCACGTATGCACGTATGCACGTATGCATGTATGCATGTATGCATGTATGCATGTATGCATGTATGCATGCATGCATGCATGCATGCATGCATGTATGCATGTATGCATGTATGCATGTATGCATGTATGCATGTATGCATGTATGCATGTATGCATGTATGCATGTATGCATGTATGCATGTATGCATGTATGCATGTATGCATGTATGCATGTATGCATGTATGCATGTATGCATGTATGCATGCATGCATGCATGCATGCATGCATGCATGCATGCATGTATGCATGTATGCATGTATGCATGTATGCATGTATGCATGTATGCATGCATCCATGCATGCATGCATGCATGCATGCATGTATGCATGTATGTATGTATGTATGTATGTATGTATGTATGCATGCATGCATGCATGTATGTATGTATGTATGTATGTATGTATGCATCTTATAACTGTTAGTGTGAAGAAGCGTCGCCGGCGCGATACCATTTGTAGTGTATATTGTGGAGTGTGTGCAGTTTATGCTGTGTAGTGTATATTGTGTAGTGTATATTGTGTAGTGTATATTGAGTAGTGTATATTGAGTAGTGTATATTGTGAAGTGTATTGTGTAGTGTGCATTGTGTAGTGTATTGTGGGACTATAGTGTACCACGGGTCGTGTTTCTGTAATTGGTAATCGGTACTCAGTACTCGGTACTCAGTACTCAGTACTCGGCACTTGGTACTCGGTGCTTGGCACTCGGTACTCGGCACTTAGTACTCGGTACTCGGCACTTAGTACTCGGCACTCGGTACTCGGTAATCGGTACTTGGTACTCGGTACTTGGTGCTCGGTACTCGGTACTCGGCACTCGGTACTCGGTACTCGGTACCCTGTGCTTGGTACACGGTACTCGGTGCACGGTACTCGGTACACGGTACACGGTACACGGTACACGGTACACGGTACTCGGTACTCGGTACTCAGTACTCGGTACTCGGTACTCAGTGCTCGGTACTCAGTACTCGGTACTCAGTACTCGGTACTCAGTACGCAGTACGCAGTACTCGGTACTCAGTACTTGGTACTCAGTACTCGGTACTCGGTACTCGGTACTCGGTACTCGGTACTCAGTACTCGGTACTCAGTACTCGGTACTCGGTACTCAGTACTCGGTACTCAGTACTCGGTACAAAGTACTCGGTACAAAGTACTCGGTACAAAGTACTCGGTACTCAGTACTCGGTACTCACTACTCGGTACTCAGTACTCGGTACTCAGTACTCGGTACTCAGTACTCGGTACTCAGTACTCGGTACTCAGTAATCGGTACTCAGTACTCAGTACTCGGTACTCAGTACTCGGTACTCAGTACTCGGTACTCGGTACTCGGTACTCAGTACTCGGTACTCAGTACTCGGTACTCAGTACTTGGTACTCAGTACTTGGTACTCAGTACTCGGTACTCGCACGTGGTACTCGGTACTCGGCCCTTGGTGCGCGGTGCTCGTTACTCGGCACTCGGTACTCGGTACTTAGTACTCGGTACTCGGTAATCAGTACTCGGTACACATTACTCGGTACTCAGTGATCGGTACTCAGTACTCGGTACTCGGTACTCGGTACTCGGTACTCGCACGTGGTATTCGGCACTTGGTACTCGGTACTCGGTACTCGGTACACTGTACTCGGTACTCGGTACTCGGTACTCGGTACTCGGTGCTCGGTACTCAGTACTCAGTGATCGGTACTCGGTACTCGCACGCGGTACTCGGTACTCGCACGCGGTACTCGATACTCGGCAATTGGTGCTCGGTGCTCGGCACTCGGTACTCGGTACGGACACCTGGTACTTGGTGCTCAGTACTTTTCTTTATGTACAACTGTCCCACCTGAGCGAAATCCACGAGTTTTCCCCTCGTTAGGCTAGCGTCGGCCTGGCCTCTCGTTACGAGCCCGTACTTCCCTCAATTGAATAGGCGGCGTCTGACCAGTCTGGCCGGACCCTCTCGTCCAGAGGAGGGGGTTCATGACGTCATGTGTTTTGGGATGGAGCGCGTGGGGTCAGTGTCCGAGCGGCCGGTAGCGGTGATCGGTGACGCTGACCGTGTGAACACTTGTGCGAATTTTTCATGACAGCGATTTGATTCTGGCGTTAATTTTTAACAGCGAGATGAACAGGGACGAAATTGAATATGACCGTGATTTGTATCATACCGCCATACTTTCCATTGAGCAAACAACCATCCCATAATTTCGCGCTTGTTAAAGGGATTCTACGGGTTTTTCCCAGTATTATTGAGTTACATAGTAAAACGTACTTATAAAGGTGGTAGAAGTCCCACAGTAGCCACATTTGTCTGGAAATGACCTCTTCTGCACGTAAGGACATTCCAAAGTGCGCGGTGATGCCACCGCGTATTTTCTCCAGGACCGGCTCTCCAGGACCGGCTGAGGCAGAGCCAGTCATCTCTTTTATGCTAATAAAAACACCTCACTTATGGCATATTTCCGGTAAAATAAGCAATATTTGAAAGAAAATAAACTTGTTTTGTTGCAACGACACCAGCAGTTACCTAGTTTTCCCATAAAATTATATATTTTTCATGAATTTTCATGCCAAAAAATGCATACGCCACCGCCAAATTATCAACGCCATAGGCCAGAAATAAGAAAACCACAACAACACAAAACCTCAACGAACAGTGTGTAGTAATACAAAGTCCCGTCAGTTTTGAATAGCATAATAATTTTGTGATCCAGTGTAGGACTTGCAGATAATTCAAAACTTTAAAATTGATCTTAAGATAAAAGTGGTTGACAGTACTGCCGATCAAGTACTCGTTATCTGATACTAGTCTCGAAAAACGCTCAAGTTTTAACGCTGATAATTGCTGAAATAATGGACTAAATGAAGGTCCCTGTTATATGTCTTAAACGTGTTTAAAGCTCATACAACTGCAAAAGATAGCATTTGCTTTCAGGACGGAAACCCGTATAATCCCTTTAAGATGACAGTTAACTGCGAGAATCGTTAACAATCCAACACAGCCTTCCTCAATTTCCTTTTCCTTGGGAAATATTTACTTTACTCAGTTAGCTTTGAACTTAATACATGTTTGACAGACCAACATATCAGATCAATGATCAGATAAATCAGATAAGTTTTCCGGCAATGAAAATAACGTTGGTGAACAAAATGAAATTATCCGGTTCGGTTGATTATTTGGTCTGCTTGGTGACATTTTCAAATCCGGTCAAATTAACTTCACTGTTGTTAATTTGAGATTTAATCTGTAAGCCTTTTTACGCAGCCTTTGATGTCAGGATCGTTTGATGACGGGGTCATCATTTCAACGTTTCGGCTTATACAAACGGATCATTTATGGATTATGTCGTGAGCATTTTGATAAACAAGTCTTATTGACGAATTGTCGAATATGTGCCAATATTGTTTCCACACAGCCCTAAGCCGCCGAGAATTGCAGGACTATTAATTTCATTTTGTTCACGAACGTTATTTTAATTGCCGGAACATTTATCTG
Organism: Chirona hameri; assembly: GCA_036785665.1. Classification (NCBI taxonomy): domain Eukaryota; kingdom Metazoa; phylum Arthropoda; class Thecostraca; order Balanomorpha; family Balanidae; genus Chirona; species Chirona hameri. Next base: position 32,941 of record JAXIVJ010012473.1, read on the forward strand.
ATTTATCTGATCATTGATCTGATATGTTGCACTGTCAAACATGTAAAATCACGGTCATGTATCATTTCGTCCCTGTTCATCTCGCTGTTAAAAATTTACGCCAGAATCAAAACGCTGTCATGAAAATTATCATACGGTCAGGGTCACCGATCACCGCTACCGGCTGCTCGGACACTGACCCCACGCACCCCCATCCCAAAACACGTGACGTCATTAACGAGGGTCCGGCCAGGCTGTCTGACGCCGCCTATTCAATGGAGGGAATTACGGGCTCGTAACGAGAGGCCAGGCCGACGCTAGCCTAACGAGGGGAAAACCCGTGGATTTCGCTCAGGTGGGACAGTTGTTGTACATACAGAAAAGTACTGAGCACCAAGCACCAGGTGTCCGTACCGAGTACCGAGTACCGAGCACCGAGCACCAAGTGCCGAGTACCGAGTAACACGTGCGAGTACCGAGTACCGAGTACTGAGTACCGAGTACTGAGTACCGAGTAATGAGTACCGAGTACCGAGTACTGAGTACCGAGTACTGAGAACCGAGTACTGAGTACCTAGTACTGAGTACCTAGTACTGAGTACTGAGTACCGAGTAATGAGTACCGAGTACTGAGTACCGAGTGAGTACTGAGAACCGAGTGCGAGTACCGAGTGCTGAGTACCGTGTACCGAGTACCGTGTACCGTCAACCGTGTACCGTGTACCGAGTACCGTGTACCGTGTACCGAGTACCGAATACCGAGTACCGAACACCGAGTACCGAGTACCGAGTACGAAGTGCCGAGTACCACGTGCGAGTACCACGTGCGAGTACCGAGTACAGAGTACTGAGTACCGAGTACCGAGTACCGAGTACTGAGTACTGAGTACTGAGTACTGAGTACTGAGTACCGAGTACTGAGTACCGAGTACTGAGTACCGAGTACTGAGTACCGAGTACTGAGTACCGAGTACCGAGTACTGAGTACCGAGTGATGAGTACCGAGTACCGAGTACCGAGTACCGAGTACCGAGTACCGAGTACCGAGTACTGAGTACTGAGTACCGAGTACTGAGTACCGAGTAATGCGTACCGAGTACTGAGTACCGAGTACTGAGTACCGAGTACTGAGTACCGAGTACTGAGTACCGAGTACTGAGTACCGAGTACTGAGTACCGAGTACTGAGTACCGAGTACTGAGTACCGAGTACTGAGTACCGAGTACTGAGTACCGAGTACTGAGTACCGAGTACTGAGTACCGAGTACCGAGTACTGAGTACCGAGTACTGAGTACCGAGTACTGAGTACCGAGTACTGAGTACTGAGTACCGAGTACTGAGTACCGAGTACTGAGTACCGAGTACCGAGTACCGAGTACTGAGTACCGAGTACTGAGTACCGAGTACTGAGTACCGAGTACTGAGTACCGAGTACTGAGTACCGAATACTGAGTACCGAATACTGAGTACCGAATACTGAGTACCGAGTACCGAGTACCGAGTACCGAGTACCGATTACTGAGTACCCATTCCTGAGTACCGAGTACCGAGTACCGTGTACCGAGTACCGAGTGCCGAGTACCGTGTACCAAGTGCCGAGTACCGAGTACCGAGTGCCGAATACCGAGTACCAAGTGCCGAGTACTGAGTACCGAGTACTGAGTACCGATTACCAATTACAGAAACACGACCCGTGGTACACTATAGTCACACAATACACTACACAATGCATACTACACAATTGCACTACACAATATACACTACACAAGATACACTACACACAGCATAAACTTCACACACTCCACAATATACACTACAAAATGGTACACGCCGGCGACGCTTCTTCACACTAACATTATAATAATACCATCCAACATACATAATCACATACATACATACACACAACATCCACACACAACAATCCACACATACCAACACACAACCACACCACACACCACACACACACACACACAACACCCACACAACACACAACCCACCACAACCACCCCACACACCACAAACACACACACACCCCACACACCAAACACCACAACACACCACCACACACCCACACACTTCA
>JAXIVJ010012474.1:0-30000 GCA_036785665.1 Chirona hameri
ATACAGAGACAGACAGACATACAGGAGACAGACAGACATACAGAGACAGACAGACATACAGAGACAGACAGACATACAGGAGACAGACAGAGACATACAGAGACAGACAGACATACAGAGACAGACAGACATACAGAGACAGGACAGACATACAGAGACAGACAGACATACAGAGACAGACAGACATACAGAGACAGACAGACATACAGAGACAGACAGACATACAGAGACAGACAGGACATACAGAGACAGACAGACATACAGAGACAGACAGACATACAGAGACAGACAGACATACAGAGACAGACAGACATACAGAGACAGACAGACATACAGAGACAGACAGACATACAGAGGACAGACAGACATACAGAGACAGACAGACATACAGAGACAGACAGACATACAGAGACAGACAGACATACAGAGACAGACAGACATACAGAGACAGACAGACATACAGAGACAGACAGACATACAGAGACAGACAGACATACAGAGACAGACAGACATACAGAGACAGACAGACATACAGAGACAGACAGACATACAGAGACAGACAGACATACAGAGACAGACAGACATACAGAGACAGACAGACATACAGAGACAGACAGACATACAGAGACAGACAGACATACAGAGACAGACAGACATACAGAGACAGACAGACATACAGAGACAGACAGACATACAGAGACAGACAGACATACAGAGACAGGACAGACATACAGAGACAGACAGACATACAGAGACAGACAGACATACAGAGACAGACAGACATACAGAGACAGACAGACATACAGAGACAGACAGACATACAGAGACAGACAGACATACAGAGACAGACAGACATACAGAGACAGACAGACATACAGAGACAGACAGACATACAGAGACAGACAGACATACAGAGACAGACAGACATACAGAGACAGACAGACATACAGAGACAGACAGACATACAGAGACAGACAGACATACAGAGACAGACAGACATACAGAGACAGACAGACATACAGAGACAGACAGACATACAGAGACAGACAGACATACAGAGACAGACAGACATACAGAGACAGACAGACATACAGAGACAGACAGACATACAGAGACAGACAGACATACAGAGACAGACAGACATACAGAGACAGACAGACATACAGAGACAGACAGACATACAGAGACAGACAGACATACAGAGACAGACAGACATACAGAGACAGACAGACATACAGAGACAGACAGACATACAGAGACAGACAGACATACAGAGACAGACAGACATACAGAGACAGACAGACATACAGAGACAGACAGACATACAGAGACAGACAGACATACAGAGACAGGACAGACATACAGAGACAGACAGACATACAGAGACAGACAGACATACAGAGACAGACAGACATACAGAGACAGACAGACATACAGAGACAGACAGACATACAGAGACAGACAGACATACAGAGACAGACAGACATACAGAGACAGACAGACATACAGAGACAGACAGACATACAGAGACAGACAGACATACAGAGACAGACAGACATACAGAGACAGACAGACATACAGAGACAGACAGACATACAGAGACAGACAGACATACAGAGACAGACAGACATACAGAGACAGACAGACATACAGAGCCAGACAGACATACAGAGACAGACAGACATACAGAGCCAGACAGACATACAGAGCCAGACAGACATACAGAGCCAGACAGACATACAGAGCAGACAGACAGACATACAGAGCAGACAGAAGCAGACAGACATACAGAGACAGACAGACATACAGAGCCAGACAGACATACAGAGCCAGACAGACATACAGAGCCAGACAGACATACAGAGCCAGACAGACATACAGAGCCAGACAGACATACAGAGCCAGACAGACATACAGAGCCAGACAGACATACAGAGCCAGACAGACATACAGAGCCAGACAGACATACAGAGCCAGACAGACATACAGAGCCAGACAGACATACAGAGCCAGACAGACATACAGAGCCAGACAGACATACAGAGCCAGACAGACATACAGAGCCAGACAGACATACAGAGCCAGACAGACATACAGAGCCAGACAGACATACAGAGCCAGACAGACATACAGAGCCAGACAGACATACAGAGCCAGACAGACATACAGAGCCAGACAGACATACAGAGCCAGACAGACATACAGAGCCAGACAGACATACAGAGCCAGACAGACATACAGAGCCAGACAGACATACAGAGCCAGACAGACATACAGAGCCAGACAGACATACAGAGCCAGACAGACATACAGAGCCAGACAGACATACAGAGCCAGACAGACATACAGAGCCAGACAGACATACAGAGCCAGACAGACATACAGAGCCAGACAGACATACAGAGCCAGACAGACATACAGAGCCAGACAGACATACAGAGCCAGACAGACATACAGAGCCAGACAGACATACAGAGCCAGACAGACATACAGAGCCAGACAGACATACAGAGCCAGACAGACATACAGAGCCAGACAGACATACAGAGCCAGACAGACATACAGAGCCAGACAGACATACAGAGCCAGACAGACATACAGAGCCAGACAGACATACAGAGCCAGACAGACATACAGAGCCAGACAGACATACAGAGCCAGACAGACATACAGAGCCAGACAGACATACAGAGCCAGACAGACATACAGAGCCAGACAGACATACAGAGCCAGACAGACATACAGAGCCAGACAGACATACAGAGCCAGACAGACATACAGAGCCAGACAGACATACAGAGCCAGACAGACATACAGAGCCAGACAGACATACAGAGCCAGACAGACATACAGAGCCAGACAGACATACAGAGCCAGACAGACATACAGAGCCAGACAGACATACAGAGCCAGACAGACATACAGAGCCAGACAGACATACAGAGCCAGACAGACATACAGAGCCAGACAGACATACAGAGCCAGACAGACATACAGAGCCAGACAGACATACAGAGCCAGACAGACATACAGAGCCAGACAGACATACAGAGCCAGACAGACATACAGAGCCAGACAGACATACAGAGCCAGACAGACATACAGAGCCAGACAGACATACAGAGCCAGACAGACATACAGAGCCAGACAGACATACAGAGCCAGACAGACATACAGAGCCAGACAGACATACAGAGCCAGACAGACATACAGAGCCAGACAGACATACAGAGCCAGACAGACATACAGAGCCAGACAGACATACAGAGCCAGACAGACATACAGAGCCAGACAGACATACAGAGCCAGACAGACATACAGAGCCAGACAGACATACAGAGCCAGACAGACATACAGAGCCAGACAGACATACAGAGCCAGACAGACATACAGAGCCAGACAGACATACAGAGCCAGACAGACATACAGAGCCAGACAGACATACAGAGCCAGACAGACATACAGAGCCAGACAGACATACAGAGCCAGACAGACATACAGAGCCAGACAGACATACAGAGCCAGACAGACATACAGAGCCAGACAGACATACAGAGCCAGACAGACATACAGAGCCAGACAGACATACAGAGCCAGACAGACATACAGAGCCAGACAGACATACAGAGCCAGACAGACATACAGAGCCAGACAGACATACAGAGCCAGACAGACATACAGAGCCAGACAGACATACAGAGCCAGACAGACATACAGAGCCAGACAGACATACAGAGCCAGACAGACATACAGAGCCAGACAGACATACAGAGCCAGACAGACATACAGAGCCAGACAGACATACAGAGCCAGACAGACATACAGAGCCAGACAGACATACAGAGCCAGACAGACATACAGAGCCAGACAGACATACAGAGCCAGACAGACATACAGAGCCAGACAGACATACAGAGCCAGACAGACATACAGAGCCAGACAGACATACAGAGCCAGACAGACATACAGAGCCAGACAGACATACAGAGCCAGACAGACATACAGAGCCAGACAGACATACAGAGCCAGACAGACATACAGAGCCAGACAGACATACAGAGCCAGACAGACATACAGAGCCAGACAGACATACAGAGCCAGACAGACATACAGAGCCAGACAGACATACAGAGCCAGACAGACATACAGAGCCAGACAGACATACAGAGCCAGACAGACATACAGAGCCAGACAGACATACAGAGCCAGACAGACATACAGAGCCAGACAGACATACAGAGCCAGACAGACATACAGAGCCAGACAGACATACAGAGCCAGACAGACATACAGAGCCAGACAGACATACAGAGCCAGACAGACATACAGAGCCAGACAGACATACAGAGCCAGACAGACATACAGAGCCAGACAGACATACAGAGCCAGACAGACATACAGAGCCAGACAGACATACAGAGCCAGACAGACATACAGAGCCAGACAGACATACAGAGCCAGACAGACATACAGAGCCAGACAGACATACAGAGCCAGACAGACATACAGAGCCAGACAGACATACAGAGCCAGACAGACATACAGAGCCAGACAGACATACAGAGCCAGACAGACATACAGAGCCAGACAGACATACAGAGCCAGACAGACATACAGAGCCAGACAGACATACAGAGCCAGACAGACATACAGAGCCAGACAGACATACAGAGCCAGACAGACATACAGAGCCAGACAGACATACAGAGCCAGACAGACATACAGAGCCAGACAGACATACAGAGCCAGACAGACATACAGAGCCAGACAGACATACAGAGCCAGACAGACATACAGAGCCAGACAGACATACAGAGCCAGACAGACATACAGAGCCAGACAGACATACAGAGCCAGACAGACATACAGAGCCAGACAGACATACAGAGCCAGACAGACATACAGAGCCAGACAGACATACAGAGCCAGACAGACATACAGAGCCAGACAGACATACAGAGCCAGACAGACATACAGAGCCAGACAGACATACAGAGCCAGACAGACATACAGAGCCAGACAGACATACAGAGCCAGACAGACATACAGAGCCAGACAGACATACAGAGCCAGACAGACATACAGAGCCAGACAGACATACAGAGCCAGACAGACATACAGAGCCAGACAGACATACAGAGCCAGACAGACATACAGAGCCAGACAGACATACAGAGCCAGACAGACATACAGAGCCAGACAGACATACAGAGCCAGACAGACATACAGAGCCAGACAGACATACAGAGCCAGACAGACATACAGAGCCAGACAGACATACAGAGCCAGACAGACATACAGAGCCAGACAGACATACAGAGCCAGACAGACATACAGAGCCAGACAGACATACAGAGCCAGACAGACATACAGAGCCAGACAGACATACAGAGCCAGACAGACATACAGAGCCAGACAGACATACAGAGCCAGACAGACATACAGAGCCAGACAGACATACAGAGCCAGACAGACATACAGAGCCAGACAGACATACAGAGCCAGACAGACATACAGAGCCAGACAGACATACAGAGCCAGACAGACATACAGAGCCAGACAGACATACAGAGCCAGACAGACATCCAGCAGCCAGCACAGCCAGCCAGCCAGCCAGCCAGCACAGACATACAGAGCCAGCCAGACATACAGCCAGCCAGCCAGCCAGCCAGCCAGCCAGCCAGCCAGCCAGCAGCCAGCCAGCCAGCCAGCCAGCCAGCCAGCCAGCCAGCCCAGCCAGCCAGCCAGCCAGCCAGCCAGCCAGCCAGCCAGCCAGCCAGCCAGCCAGCCAGCCAGCCAGCCAGCCAGCCAGCAGCCAGCCAGCCAGCCAGCCAGCCAGCCAGCCAGCCAGCCAGCCAGCCAGCCAGCCAGCCAGCCAGCCAGCCAGCCAGCCAGCCAGCCAGCCAGCCAGCCAGCCAGCCAGCCAGCCAGCCAGCCAGCCAGCCAGCCAGCCAGCCAGCCAGCCAGCCAGCCAGCCAGCCAGCCAGCCAGCCAGCCAGCCAGCCAGCCAGCCAGCCAGCCAGCCAGCCAGCCAGCCAGCCAGCCAGCCAGCCAGCCAGCCAGCCAGCCAGCCAGCCAGCCAGCCAGCCAGCAGCCAGCCAGCCAGCCAGCCAGCCAGCCAGCCAGCCAGCCAGCCAGCCAGCCAGCCAGCCAGCCAGCCAGCCAGCCAGCCAGCCAGCCAGCCAGCCAGCCAGCCAGCCAGCCAGCAGCCAGCCAGCCAGCAGCCAGCCAGCCAGCCAGCCAGCCAGCCAGCAGCCAGCCAGCCAGCCAGCCCAGCCAGCCAGCCAGCCAGCCAGCCAGCCAGCCAGCCAGCCAGCCAGCCAGCAGCCAGCCAGCCAGCCAGCCAGCCAGCCAGCCAGCCAGCCAGCCAGCCAGCCAGCCAGCCAGCCAGCCAGCCAGCCAGCCAGCCAGCCAGCCAGCCAGCCAGCCAGCCAGCCAGCCAGCCAGCCAGCCAGCCAGCCAGCCAGCCAGCCAGCCAGCCAGCCAGCCAGCCAGCCAGCCAGCCAGCCAGCCAGCCAGCCAGCCAGCCAGCCAGCCAGCCAGCCAGCCAGCCAGCCAGCCAGCCAGCCCAGCCAGCCAGCCAGCCAGCCAGCCAGCCAGCCAGCCAGCCAGCCAGCCAGCCAGCCAGCCAGCCAGCCAGCCAGCCAGCCAGCCAGCCAGCCAGCCAGCCAGCCAGCCAGCCAGCCAGCCAGCCAGCCAGCCAGCCAGCCAGCCAGCCAGCCAGCCAGCAGCCAGCCAGCCAGCCAGCCAGCCAGCCAGCCAGCAGCCAGCCAGCCAGCCAGCCAGCCAGCCAGCCAGCCAGCCAGCCAGCCAGCCAGCCAGCCAGCCCAGCCAGCCAGCCAGCCAGCCAGCCAGCCAGCCAGCCAGCCAGCCAGCCAGCCAGCCAGCCAGCCAGCCAGCCAGCCAGCCAGCCAGCCAGCCAGCCAGCCAGCCAGCCAGACCAGCCAGCCAGCCAGCCAGCACCGCCAGCCAGCCAGCAGCCAGCCAGACCGCCAGACCGCCAGACCGCCAGACCGCCAGACCGCCAGACCGCCAGACCGCCAGACCGCCAGACCGCCAGACCGCCAGACCGACCAGCCAGACCGCCAGACCGCCAGACCGCCAGACCGCCAGACCGCCAGACCGCCAGACCGCCAGACCGCCAGACCGCCAGACCGCCAGACCGCCAGACCGCCAGACCGCCAGACCGCCAGACCGCCAGACCGCCAGACCGCCAGACCGCCAGACCGCCAGACCGCCAGACCGCCAGACCGCCAGACCGCCAGACCGCCAGACCGCCAGACCGCCAGACCGCCAGACCGCCAGACCGCCAGACCGCCAGACCGCAGACCGCCAGACCGCCAGACCGCCAGACCGCCAGACCGCCAGACCGCCAGACCGCCAGACCGCCAGACCGCCAGACCGCCAGACCGCCAGACCGCCAGACCGCCAGACCGCCAGACCGCCAGACCGCCAGACCGCCAGACCGCCAGACCGCCAGACCGCCAGACCGCCAGACCGCCAGACCGCCAGACCGCCAGACGCCAGACCGCCAGACCGCCAGACCGCCAGACCGCCAGACCGCCAGACCGCCAGACCGCCAGACCGCCAGACCGCCAGACCGCCAGACCGCCAGACCGCCAGACCGCCAGACCGCCAGACCGCCAGACCGCCAGACCGCCAGACCGCCAGACCGCCAGACCGCCAGACCGCCAGACCGCCAGACCGCCAGACCGCCAGACCGCCAGACCGCCAGACCGCCAGACCGCCAGACCGCCAGACCGCCAGACCGCCAGACCGCCAGACCGCCAGACCGCCAGACCGCCAGACCGCCAGACCGCCAGACCGCCAGACCGCCAGACCGCCAGACCGCCCAGACCGCCAGACCGCCAGACCGCCAGACCGCCAGACCGCCAGACCGCCAGACCGCCAGACCGCCAGACCGCCAGACCGCCAGACCGCCAGACCGCCAGACCGCCAGACCGCCAGACCGCCAGACCGCCAGACCGCCAGACCGCCAGACCGCCAGACCGCCAGACCGCCAGACCGCCAGACCGCCAGACCGCCAGACCGCCAGACCGCCAGACCGCCAGACCGCCAGACCGCCAGACCGCCAGACCGCCAGACCGCCAGACCGCCAGACCGCCAGACCGCCAGACCGCCAGCCGCCAGACCGCCAGACCGCCAGACCGCCAGACCGCCAGACCGCCAGACCGCCAGACCGCCAGCCAGCCAGCCAGCCAGCCAGCCAGCCAGCCAGCCAGCCAGCCAGCCAGCCAGCCAGCCAGCCAGCCAGCCAGCCAGCCAGCCAGCCAGCCAGCCAGCCAGCCAGCCAGCCAGCCAGCCAGCCAGCCAGCCAGCCAGCCAGCCAGCCAGCCAGCCAGCCAGCCAGCCAGCCAGCCAGCCAGCCAGCCAGCCAGCCAGCCAGCCAGCCAGCCAGCCAGCCAGCCAGCCAGCCAGCCAGCCAGCCAGCCAGCCAGGCCAGCCAGCCAGCCAGCCAGCCAGCCAGCCAGCCAGCCAGCCAGCCAGCCAGCCAGCCAGCCAGCCAGCCAGCCAGCCAGCCAGCCAGCCAGCCAGCCAGCCAGCCAGCCAGCCAGCCAGCCAGCCAGCCAGCCAGCCAGCCAGCCAGCCAGCCAGCCAGCCAGCCAGCCAGCCAGCCAGCCAGCCAGCCAGCCAGCCAGCCAGCCAGCCAGCCAGCCAGCCAGCCAGCCAGCCAGCCAGCCAGCCAGCCAGCCAGCCAGCCAGCCAGCCAGCCAGCCAGCCAGCCAGCCAGCCAGCCAGCCAGCCAGCCAGCCAGCCAGCCAGCCAGCCAGCCAGCCAGCCAGCCAGCCAGCCAGCCAGCCAGCCAGCCAGCCAGCCAGCCAGCCAGCCAGCCAGCCAGCCAGCCAGCCAGCCAGCCCAGCCAGCCAGCCAGCCAGCCAGCCAGCCAGCCAGCCAGCCAGCCAGCCAGCCAGCCAGCCAGCCAGCCAGCCAGCCAGCCAGCCAGCCAGCCAGCCAGCCAGCCAGCCAGCCAGCCAGCCAGCCAGCCAGCCAGCCAGCCAGCCAGCCAGCCAGCCAGCCAGCCAGCCAGCCAGCCAGCCAGCCAGCCAGCCAGCCAGCCAGCCAGCCAGCCAGCCAGCCAGCCAGCCAGCCAGCAGCCAGCCAGCCAGCCAGCCAGCCAGCCAGCCAGCCAGCCAGCCAGCCAGCCAGCCAGCCAGCCAGCCAGCCAGCCAGCCAGCCAGCCAGCCAGCCAGCCAGCCAGCCAGCCAGCCAGCCAGCCAGCCAGCCACCAGCCAGCCAGCCAGCCAGCCAGCCAGCCAGCCAGCCAGCCAGCCAGCCAGCCAGCCAGCCAGCCAGCCAGCCAGCCAGCCAGCCAGCCAGCCAGCCAGCCAGCCAGCCAGCCAGCCAGCCAGCCAGCCAGCCAGCCAGCCAGCCAGCCAGCCAGCCAGCCAGCCAGCCAGCCAGCCAGCCAGCCAGCCAGCCCAGCCAGCCAGCCAGCCAGCCAGCCAGCCAGCCAGCCAGCCAGCCAGCCAGCCAGCCAGCCAGCCAGCCAGCCAGCCAGCCAGCCAGCCAGCCAGCCAGCCAGCCAGCCAGCCAGCCAGCCAGCCAGCCAGCCAGCCAGCCAGCCAGCCAGCCAGCCAGCCAGCCAGCCAGCCAGCCAGCCAGCCAGCCAGCCAGCCAGCCAGCCAGCCAGCCAGCCAGCCAGCCAGCCAGCCAGCCAGCCAGCCAGCCCAGCCAGCCAGCCAGCCAGCCAGCCAGCCAGCCAGCCAGCCAGCCAGCCAGCCAGCCAGCCAGCCAGCCAGCCAGCCAGCCAGCCAGCCAGCCAGCCAGCCAGCCCAGCCAGCCAGCCAGCCAGCCAGCCAGCCAGCCAGCCAGCCAGCCAGCCAGCCAGCCAGCCAGCCAGCCAGCCAGCCAGCCAGCCAGCCAGCCAGCCAGCCAGCCAGCCAGCCAGCCAGCCAGCCAGCCAGCCAGCCAGCCAGCCAGCCAGCCAGCCAGCCAGCCAGCCAGCCAGCCAGCCAGCCAGCCAGCCAGCCAGCCAGCCAGCCAGCCAGCCAGCCAGCCAGCCAGCCAGCCAGCCAGCCAGCCAGCCAGCCAGCCAGCCAGCCAGCCAGCCAGCCAGCCAGCCAGCCAGCCAGCCAGCCAGCAGCCAGCCCAGCCAGCCAGCCAGCCAGCCAGCCAGCCAGCCAGCCAGCCAGCCAGCCAGCCAGCCAGCCAGCCAGCCAGCCAGCCAGCCAGCCAGCCAGCCAGCCAGCCAGCCAGCCAGCCAGCCAGCCAGCCAGCCAGCCAGCCAGCCAGCCAGCCAGCCAGCCAGCCAGCCAGCCAGCCAGCCAGCCAGCCAGCCAGCCAGCCAGCCAGCCAGCCAGCCAGCCAGCCAGCCAGCCAGCCAGCCAGCCAGCCAGCCAGCCAGCCAGCCAGCCAGCCAGCCAGCCAGCCAGCCAGCCAGCCAGCCAGCCAGCCAGCCAGCCAGCCAGCCAGCCAGCCAGCCAGCCAGCCAGCCAGCCAGCCAGCCAGCCAGCCAGCCAGCCCAGCCAGCCAGCCAGCCAGCCAGCCAGCCAGCCAGCCAGCCAGCCAGCCAGCCAGCCAGCCAGCCAGCCAGCCAGCCAGCCAGCCAGCCAGCCAGCCAGCCAGCCAGCCAGCCAGCCAGCCAGCCCAGCCAGCCAGCCAGCCAGCCAGCCAGCCAGCCAGCCAGCCAGCCAGCCAGCCAGCCAGCCAGCCAGCCAGCCAGACAGCCAGACAGCCAGCCAGCCAGACAGCCAGACAGCCAGACAGCCAGACAGCCAGACAGCCAGACAGCCAGACAGCCAGACAGCCAGACAGCCAGACAGCCAGACAGCCAGACAGCCAGACAGCCAGACAGCCAGACAGCCAGACAGCCAGCCAGACAGCCAGACAGCCAGACAGCCAGACAGCCAGACAGCCAGACAGCCAGACAGCCAGACAGCCAGACAGCCAGACAGCCAGACAGCCAGACAGCCAGACAGCCAGACAGCCAGACAGCCAGACAGCCAGACAGCCAGACAGCCAGACAGCCAGACAGCCAGACAGCCAGACAGCCAGACAGCCAGACAGCCAGACAGCCAGACAGCCAGACAGCAGACAGCCAGACAGCCAGACAGCCAGACAGCCAGACAGCCAGACAGCCAGACAGCCAGACAGCCAGACAGCCAGACAGCCAGACAGCCAGACAGCCAGACAGCCAGACAGCCAGACAGCCAGACAGCCAGACAGCAGACAGCCAGACAGCCAGACAGCCAGACAGCCAGACAGCCAGACAGCCAGACAGCCAGACAGCCAGACAGCCAGACAGCCAGACAGCCAGACAGCCAGACAGCCAGACAGCCAGACAGCCAGACAGCCAGACAGCCAGACAGCCAGACAGCCAGACAGCCAGACAGCCAGACAGCCAGACAGCCAGACAGCCAGACAGCCAGACAGCCAGACAGCCAGACAGCCAGACAGCCAGACAGCCAGACAGCCAGACAGCCAGACAGCCAGACAGCCAGACAGCCAGACAGCCAGACAGCCAGACAGCCAGACAGCCAGACAGCCAGACAGCCAGACAGCCAGACAGCCAGACAGCCAGACAGCCAGACAGCCAGACAGCCAGACAGCCAGACAGCCAGACAGCCAGACAGCCAGACAGCCAGACAGCCAGACAGCCAGACAGCCAGACAGCCAGACAGCCAGACAGCCAGACAGCCAGACAGCCAGACAGCCAGACAGCCAGACAGCCAGACAGCCAGACAGCCAGACAGCCAGACAGCCAGACAGCCAGACAGCCAGACAGCAGACAGCCAGACAGCCAGACAGCCAGACAGCCAGACAGCCAGACAGCCAGACAGCCAGACAGCCAGACAGCCAGACAGCCAGACAGCCAGACAGCCAGACAGCCAGACAGCAGCAGACAGCCAGACAGCCAGACAGCCAGACAGCCAGACAGCCAGACAGCCAGACAGCCAGACAGCCAGACAGCCAGACAGCCAGACAGCCAGACAGCCAGACAGCCAGACAGCCAGACAGCCAGACAGCCAGACAGCCAGACAGCCAGACAGCCAGACAGCCAGACAGCCAGACAGCCAGACAGCCAGACAGCCAGACAGCCAGACAGCCAGACAGCCAGACAGCCAGACAGCCAGACAGCCAGACAGCCAGACAGCCAGACAGCCAGACAGCCAGACAGCCAGACAGCCAGACAGCCAGACAGCCAGACAGCCAGACAGCCAGACAGCCAGACAGCCAGACAGCCAGACAGCCAGACAGCCAGACAGCCAGACAGCCAGACAGCCAGACAGCCAGACAGCCAGACAGCCAGACAGCCAGACAGCCAGACAGCCAGACAGCCAGACAGCCAGACAGCCAGACAGCCAGACAGCCAGACAGCCAGACAGCCAGACAGCAGACAGCCAGACAGCCAGACAGCCAGACAGCCAGACAGCCAGACAGCCAGACAGCAGCCAGACAGCCAGACAGCCAGACAGCCAGACAGCCAGACAGCCAGACAGCCAGACAGCCAGACAGCCAGACAGCCAGACAGCCAGACAGCCAGACAGCCAGACAGCCAGACAGCCAGACAGCCAGACAGCCAGACAGCCAGACAGCCAGACAGCCAGACAGCCAGACAGCCAGACAGCCAGACAGCCAGACAGCCAGACAGCCAGACAGCCAGACAGCCAGACAGCCAGACAGCCAGACAGCCAGACAGCCAGACAGCCAGACAGCCAGACAGCCAGACAGCCAGACAGCCAGACAGCCAGACAGCCAGACAGCCAGACAGCCAGACAGCCAGACAGCCAGACAGCCAGACAGCCAGACAGCCAGACAGCCAGACAGCCAGACAGCCAGACAGCCAGACAGCCAGACAGCCAGACAGCCAGCCAGCCAGCCAGCCAGCCAGCCAGCCAGCCAGACAGCCAGACAGCCAGCCAGCCAGACAGCCAGCCAGCCAGACAGCCAGCCAGCCAGACAGCCAGCCAGCCAGCCAGCCAGCCAGCCAGCCAGCCAGCCAGCCAGCCAGCCAGCCAGCCAGCCAGCCAGCCAGCCAGCAGCCAGCCAGCCAGCCAGCCAGCCAGCCAGCCAGCCAGCAGCCAGCCAGCCAGCCAGCCAGCCAGCCAGCCAGCCAGCAGCCAGCCAGCCAGCCAGCCAGCCAGCCACCAGCCAGCCAGCAGCCAGCCAGCCAGCCAGCCAGCCAGCCAGCCAGCCAGCCAGCCAGCCAGCCAGCCAGCCAGCCAGCCAGCCAGCCAGCCAGCCAGCCAGCCAGCCAGCCAGCCAGCCAGCAGCCAGCCAGCCAGCCAGCCAGCCAGCCAGCCAGCCAGCCAGCCCAGCCAGCCAGCCAGCCAGCAGCCAGCCAGCCAGCCAGCCAGCCAGCCAGCCAGCCAGCCAGCCAGCCAGCCAGCCAGCCAGCCAGCCAGCCAGCCAGCCAGCCAGCCAGCCAGCCAGCCAGCCAGCCAGCCAGCCAGCCAGCCAGCCAGCCAGCCAGCCAGCCAGCCAGCCAGCCAGCCAGCCAGCCAGCCAGCCAGCCAGCCAGCCAGCCAGCCAGCCAGCCAGCCAGCCAGCCAGCCAGCCAGCCAGCCAGCCAGCCAGCCAGCCAGCCAGCCAGCCAGCCAGCCAGCCAGCCAGCCAGCCAGCCAGCCAGCCAGCCAGCCAGCCAGCCAGCCAGCCAGCCAGCCAGCCAGCCAGCCAGCCAGCCAGCCAGCAGCCAGCCAGCCAGCCAGCCAGCCCAGCCAGCCAGCCAGCCAGCCAGCCAGCCAGCCAGCCAGCCAGCCAGCCAGCCAGCAGCCAGCCAGCCAGCCAGCCAGCCAGCCAGCCAGCCAGCCAGCCAGCCAGCCAGCCAGCCAGCCAGCCAGCCAGCCAGCCAGCCAGCCAGCCAGCCAGCCAGCCAGCCAGCCAGCCAGCCAGCCAGCCAGCCAGCCAGCCAGCCAGCCAGCCAGCCAGCCAGCCAGCCAGCCAGCCAGCCAGCCAGCCAGCCAGCCAGCCAGCCAGCCAGCCAGCCAGCCAGCCAGCCAGCCAGCCAGCCAGCCAGCCAGCCAGCCAGCCAGCCAGCCAGCCAGCCAGCCAGCCAGCCAGCCAGCCAGCCAGCCAGCCAGCCAGCCAGCCAGCCAGCCAGCCAGCCAGCCAGCCAGCCAGCCAGCCAGCCAGCCAGCCAGCCAGCCACCAGCCAGCCAGCCAGCCAGCCAGCCAGCCAGCCAGCCAGCCAGCCAGCCAGCCAGCCAGCCAGCCAGCCAGCCAGCCAGCCAGCCAGCCAGCCAGCCAGCCAGCCAGCCAGCCAGCCAGCCAGCCAGCCAGCAGCAGCCAGCCAGCCAGCCAGCCAGCCAGCCAGCCAGCCAGCCAGCCAGCCAGCCAGCCAGCCAGCCAGCCAGCCAGCCAGCCAGCCAGCCAGCCAGCCAGCCAGCCAGCCAGCCAGCCAGCCAGCCAGCCAGCCAGCCAGCCAGCCAGCCAGCCAGCCAGCCAGCCAGCCAGCCAGCCAGCCAGCCAGCCAGCCAGCCAGCCAGCCAGCCAGCCAGCCAGCCAGCCAGCCAGCCAGCCAGCCAGCCAGCCAGCCAGCCAGCCAGCCAGCCAGCCAGCCAGCCAGCCAGCCAGCCAGCCAGCCAGCCAGCCAGCCAGCCAGCCAGCCAGCCAGCCAGCCAGCCAGCCAGCCAGCCAGCCAGCCAGCCAGCCAGCCAGCCAGCCAGCCAGCCAGCAGCCAGCCAGCCAGCCAGCCAGCCAGCCAGCCAGCCAGCCAGCCAGCCAGCCAGCCAGCCAGCCAGCCAGCCAGCCAGCCAGCCAGCCAGCCAGCCAGCCAGCCAGCCAGCCAGCCAGCCAGCCAGCCAGCCAGCCAGCCAGCCAGCCAGCCAGCCAGCCAGCCAGCCAGCCAGCCAGCCAGCCAGCCAGCCAGCCCAGCCAGCCAGCCAGCCAGCCAGCCAGCCAGCCAGCCAGCCAGCCAGCCAGCCAGCCAGCCAGCCAGCCAGCCAGCCAGCCAGCCAGCCAGCCAGCCAGCAGCCAGCCAGCCAGCCAGCCAGCCAGCCAGCCAGCCAGCCAGCCAGCCAGCCAGCCAGCCAGCCAGCCAGCCAGCCAGCCAGCCAGCCAGCCAGCCAGCCAGCCAGCCAGCCAGCCAGCCAGCCAGCCAGCCAGCCAGCCAGCCAGCCAGCCAGCCAGCCAGCCAGCCAGCCAGCCAGCCAGCCAGCCAGCCAGCCAGCCAGCCAGCCAGCCAGCCAGCCAGCCAGCCAGCCAGCCAGCCAGCCAGCCAGCCAGCCAGCCAGCCAGCCAGCCAGCCAGCCAGCCAGCCAGCCAGCCAGCCAGCCAGCCAGCCAGCCAGCCAGCCAGCCAGCCAGCCAGCCAGCCAGCCAGCCAGCCAGCCAGCCAGCCAGCCAGCCAGCCAGCCAGCCAGCCAGCCAGCCAGCCAGCCAGCCAGCCAGCCAGCCAGCCAGCCAGCCAGCCAGCCAGCCAGCCAGCCAGCCAGCCAGCCAGCCAGCCAGCCAGCCAGCCAGCCAGCCAGCCAGCCAGCCAGCCAGCCAGCCAGCCAGCCAGCCAGCCAGCAGCCAGCCAGCCAGCCAGCCAGCCAGCCAGCCAGCCAGCAGCCAGCCAGCCAGCCAGCCAGCCAGCCAGCCAGCCAGCCAGCCAGCCAGCCAGCCAGCCAGCCAGCCAGCCAGCCAGCCAGCCAGCCAGCCAGCCAGCCAGCCAGCCAGCCAGCCAGCCAGCCAGCAGCCAGCCAGCCAGCCAGCCAGCCAGCCAGCCAGCCAGCCAGCCAGCCAGCCAGCCAGCCAGCCAGCCAGCCAGCCAGCCAGCCAGCCAGCCAGCCAGCCAGCCAGCCAGCCAGCCAGCCAGCCAGCCAGCCAGCCAGCCAGCCAGCCAGCCAGCCAGCCAGCCAGCCAGCCAGCCAGCCAGCCAGCCAGCCAGCCAGCCAGCCAGCCAGCCAGCCAGCCAGCCAGCCAGCCAGCCAGCCAGCCAGCCAGCCAGCCAGCCAGCCAGCCAGCCAGCCAGCCAGCCAGCCAGCCAGCCAGCCAGCCAGCCAGCCAGCCAGCCAGCCAGCCAGCCAGCCAGCCAGCCAGCCAGCCAGCCAGCCAGCCAGCCAGCCAGCCAGCCAGCCAGCCAGCCAGCCAGCCAGCCAGCCAGCCAGCCAGCCAGCCAGCCAGCCAGCCAGCCAGCCAGCCAGCCCAGCCAGCCAGCCAGCCAGCCAGCCAGCCAGCCAGCCAGCCAGCCAGCCAGCCAGCCAGCCAGCCAGCCAGCCAGCCAGCCAGCCAGCCAGCCAGCCAGCCAGCCAGCCAGCCAGCCAGCCAGCCAGCCAGCCAGCCAGCAGCCAGCCAGCCAGCCAGCCAGCCAGCCAGCCAGCCAGCCAGCCAGCCAGCCAGCCAGCCAGCCAGCCAGCCAGCCAGCCAGCCAGCCAGGCCAGCCAGCCAGCCAGCCAGCCAGCCAGCCAGCCAGCCAGCCAGCCAGCCAGCCAGCCAGCCAGCCAGCCAGCCAGCCAGCCAGCCAGCCAGCCAGCCAGCCAGCCAGCCAGCCAGCCAGCCAGCCAGCCAGCCAGCCAGCCAGCCAGCCAGCCAGCCAGCCAGCCAGCCAGCCAGCCAGCCAGCCAGCCAGCCAGCCAGCCAGCCAGCCAGCCAGCCAGCCAGCCAGCCAGCCAGCCAGCCAGCCAGCCAGCCAGCCAGCCAGCCAGCCAGCCAGCCAGCCAGCCAGCCAGCCAGCCAGCCAGCCAGCCAGCCAGCCAGCCAGCCAGCCAGCCAGCCAGCCAGCCAGCCAGCCAGCCAGCCAGCCAGCCAGCCAGCCAGCCAGCCAGCCAGCCAGCCAGCCAGCCAGCCAGCCAGCCAGCCAGCCAGCCAGCCAGCCAGCCAGCCAGCCAGCCAGCCAGCCAGCCAGCCAGCCAGCCAGCCAGCCAGCCAGCCAGCCAGCCAGCCAGCCAGCCAGCCAGCCAGCCAGCCAGCCAGCCAGCCAGCCAGCCAGCCAGCCAGCCAGCCAGCCAGCCAGCCAGCCAGCCAGCCAGCCAGCCAGCCAGCCAGCCAGCCAGCCAGCCAGCCAGCCAGCCAGCCAGCCAGCCAGCCAGCCAGCCAGCCAGCCAGCCAGCCAGCCAGCCAGCCAGCCAGCCAGCCAGCCAGCCAGCCAGCCAGCCAGCCAGCCAGCCAGCCAGCCAGCCAGCCAGCCAGCCAGCAGCCAGCCAGCCAGCCAGCCAGCCAGCCAGCCAGCAGCCAGCCAGCCAGCCAGCCAGCCAGCCAGCCAGCCAGCCAGCCAGCCAGCCAGCCAGCCAGCCAGCCAGCCAGCCAGCCAGACAGCCAGACAGCCAGACAGCCAGACAGCCAGACAGCCAGACAGCCAGACAGCCAGACAGCCAGACAGCCAGACAGCCAGACAGCCAGACAGCCAGACAGCCAGACAGCCAGACAGCCAGACAGCCAGACAGCCAGACAGCCAGACAGCCAGACAGCCAGACAGCCAGACAGCAGACAGCCAGACAGCCAGACAGCCAGACAGCCAGACAGCCAGACAGCCAGACAGCCAGACAGCCAGACAGCCAGACAGCCAGACAGCCAGACAGCCAGACAGCCAGACAGCCAGACAGCCAGACAGCCAGACAGCCAGACAGCCAGACAGCCAGACAGCCAGACAGCCAGACAGCCAGACAGCCAGACAGCCAGACAGCCAGACAGCCAGACAGCCAGCCAGACAGCCAGACAGCCAGACAGCCAGACAGCCAGACAGCCAGACAGCCAGACAGCCAGCCAGCCAGACAGCCAGCCAGCCAGCCAGCCAGCCAGCCAGCCAGCCAGCCAGCCAGCCAGCCAGCCAGCCAGCCAGCCAGCCAGCCAGCCAGCCAGCCAGCCAGCCAGCCAGCCAGCCAGCCAGCCAGCCAGCCAGCCAGCCAGCCAGCCAGCCAGCCAGCCAGCCAGCCAGCCAGCCAGCCAGCCAGCCAGCCAGCCAGCCAGCCAGCCAGCCAGCCAGCCCAGCCAGCCAGCCAGCCAGCCAGCCAGCCAGCCAGCCAGCCAGCCAGCCAGCCAGCCAGCCAGCCAGCCAGCCAGCCAGCCAGCCAGCCAGCCAGCCAGCCAGCCAGCCAGCCAGCCAGCCAGCCAGCCAGCCAGCCAGCCAGCCAGCCAGCCAGCCAGCCAGCCAGCCAGCCAGCCAGCCAGCCAGCCAGCCAGCCAGCCAGCCAGCCAGCCAGCCAGCCAGCCAGCCAGCCAGCCAGCCAGCCAGCCAGCCAGCCAGCCAGCCAGCCAGCCAGCCAGCCAGCCAGCCAGCCAGCCAGCCAGCCAGCCAGCCAGCCAGCCAGCCAGCCAGCCAGCCAGCCAGCCAGCCAGCCAGCCAGCCAGCCAGCCAGCCAGCCAGCCAGCCAGCCAGCCAGCCAGCAGCCAGCCAGCCAGCCAGCCAGCCAGCCCAGCCAGCCAGCCAGCCAGCCAGCCAGCCAGCCAGCCAGCCAGCCAGCCAGCAGCCAGCCAGCCAGCCAGCCAGCCAGCCAGCCAGCAGCCAGCCAGCCAGCCAGCCAGCCAGCCAGCCAGCCAGCCAGCCAGCCAGCCAGCCAGCCAGCCAGCCAGCCAGCCAGCCAGCCAGCCAGCCAGCCAGCCAGCCAGCCAGCCAGCCAGCCAGCCAGCCAGCCAGCCAGCCAGCCAGCCAGCCAGCCAGCCAGCCAGCCAGCCAGCCAGCCAGCCAGCCAGCCAGCCAGCCAGCCAGCCAGCCAGCCAGCCAGCCAGCCAGCCAGGCCAGCCAGCCAGCCAGCCAGCCAGCCAGCCAGCCAGCCAGCCAGCCAGCCAGCCAGCCAGCCAGCCAGCCAGCCAGCCAGCCAGCCAGCCAGCCAGCCAGCCAGCCAGCCAGCCAGCCAGCCAGCCAGCCAGCCAGCCAGCCAGCCAGCCAGCCAGCCAGCCAGCCAGCCAGCCAGCCAGCCAGCCAGCCAGCCAGCCAGCCAGCCCAGCCAGCCAGCCAGCCAGCCAGCCAGCCAGCCAGCCAGCCAGCCAGCCAGCCAGCCAGCCAGCCAGCCAGCCAGCCAGCCAGCCAGCCAGCCAGCCAGCCAGCCAGCCAGCCAGCCAGCCAGCCAGCCAGCCAGCCAGCCAGCCAGCCAGCCAGCCAGCCAGCCAGCCAGCCAGCCAGCCAGCCAGCCAGCCAGCCAGCCAGCCAGCCAGCCAGCCAGCCAGCCAGCCAGCCAGCCAGCAGCCAGCCAGCCAGCCAGCCAGCCAGCCAGCCAGCCAGCCAGCCAGCCAGCCAGCCAGCCAGCCAGCCAGCCAGCCAGCCAGCCAGCCAGCCAGCCAGCCAGCCAGCCAGCCAGCCAGCCAGCCAGCCAGCCAGCCAGCCAGCCAGCCAGCCAGCCAGCCAGCCAGCCAGCCAGCCAGCCAGCCAGCCAGCCAGCCAGCCAGCCAGCCAGCCAGCCAGCCAGCCAGCCAGCCAGCCAGCCAGCCAGCCAGCCAGCCAGCCAGCCAGCCAGGCCAGCCAGCCAGCCAGCCAGCCAGCCAGCCAGCCAGCCAGCCAGCCAGCCAGCCAGCCAGCCAGCCAGCCAGCCAGCCAGCCAGCCAGCCAGCCAGCCAGCCAGCCAGCCAGCCAGCCAGCCAGCCAGCCAGCCAGCCAGCCAGCCAGCCCAGCCAGCCAGCCAGCCAGCCAGCCAGCCAGCCAGCCAGCCAGCCAGCCAGCCAGCCAGCCAGCCAGCCAGCCAGCCAGCCAGCCAGCCAGCCAGCCAGCCAGCCAGCCAGCCAGCCAGCCAGCCAGCCAGCAGCCAGCCAGCCAGCCAGCCAGCCAGCCAGCCAGCCAGCCAGCCAGCCAGCCAGCCAGCCAGCCAGCCAGCCAGCCAGCCAGCCAGCCAGCCAGCCAGCCAGCCAGCCAGCCAGCCAGCCAGCCAGCCAGCCAGCCAGCCAGCCAGCCAGCCAGCCAGCCAGCCAGCCAGCCAGCCAGCCAGCCAGCCAGCCAG
Organism: Chirona hameri; assembly: GCA_036785665.1. Classification (NCBI taxonomy): domain Eukaryota; kingdom Metazoa; phylum Arthropoda; class Thecostraca; order Balanomorpha; family Balanidae; genus Chirona; species Chirona hameri. The sequence goes on from JAXIVJ010012474.1 coordinate 19,811, forward strand.
CCAGCCAGCCAGCCAGCCAGCCAGCCAGCCAGCCAGCCAGCCAGCAGCCAGCCCAGCCAGCCAGCCAGCCAGCCAGCCAGCCAGCCAGCCAGCCAGCCAGCCAGCCAGCCAGCCAGCAGCCAGCCAGCCAGCCAGCCAGCCAGCCAGCCAGCCAGCCAGCCAGCCAGCCAGCCAGCCAGCCAGCCAGCCAGCCAGCCAGCAGCCAGCCAGCCAGCCAGCCAGCCAGCCAGCCAGCCAGCCAGCCAGCCAGCCAGCCAGCCAGCCAGCCAGCCAGCCAGCCAGCCAGCCAGCCAGCCAGCCAGCCAGCCAGCCAGCCAGCCAGCCAGCCAGCCAGCCAGCCAGCCAGCCAGCCAGCCAGCCAGCAGCCAGCCAGCCAGCCAGCCAGCCAGCCAGCCAGCCAGCCAGCCAGCCAGCCAGCCAGCCAGCCAGCCAGCCAGCCAGCCAGCCAGCCAGCCAGCCAGCCAGCCAGCCAGCCAGCCAGCCAGCCAGCCAGCCAGCCAGCCAGCCAGCCAGCCAGCCAGCCAGCCAGCCAGCCAGCCAGCCAGCCAGCCAGCCAGCCAGCCAGCCAGCCAGCCAGCCAGCCAGCCAGCCAGCCAGCCAGCCAGCCAGCCAGCCAGCCAGCCAGCCAGCCAGCCAGCCAGCCAGGCCAGCCAGCCAGCCAGCCAGCCAGCCAGCCAGCCAGCCAGCCAGCCAGCCAGCCAGCCAGCCAGCCAGCCAGCCAGCCAGCCAGCCAGCCAGCCAGCCAGCCAGCCAGCCAGCCAGCCAGCCAGCCAGCCAGCCAGCCAGCCAGCCAGCCAGCCAGCCAGCCAGCCAGCCAGCCAGCCAGCCAGCCAGCCAGCCAGCCAGCCAGCCAGCCAGCCAGCCAGCCAGCCCAGCCAGCCAGCCAGCCAGCCAGCCAGCCAGCCAGCCAGCCAGCCAGCCAGCCAGCCAGCCAGCCAGCCAGCCAGCCAGCCAGCCAGCCAGCCAGCCAGCCAGCCAGCCAGCCAGCCAGCCAGCCAGCCAGCCAGCCAGCCAGGCCAGCCAGCCAGCCAGCCAGCCAGCCAGCCAGCCAGCCAGCCAGCCAGCCAGCCAGCCAGCCAGCCAGCCCAGCCAGCCAGCCAGCCAGCCAGCCAGCCAGCCAGCCAGCCAGCCAGCCAGCCAGCCAGCCAGCCAGCCAGCCAGCCAGCCAGCCAGCCAGCCAGCCAGCCAGCCAGCCAGCCAGCCAGCCAGCCAGCCAGCCAGCCAGCCAGCCAGCCAGCCAGCCAGCCAGCCAGCCAGCCAGCCAGCCAGCCAGCCAGCCAGCCAGCCAGCCAGCCAGCCAGCCAGCCAGCCAGCCAGCCAGCCAGCCAGCCAGCCAGCCAGCCAGCCAGCCAGCCAGCCAGCCAGCCAGCCAGCCAGCCAGCCAGCCAGCCAGCCAGCCAGCCAGCCAGCCAGCCAGCCAGCCAGCCAGCCAGCCAGCCAGCCAGCCAGCCAGCCAGCCAGCCAGCCAGCCAGCCAGCCAGCCAGCCAGCCAGCCAGCCAGCCAGCCAGCCAGCCAGCCAGCCAGCCAGCCAGCCAGCCAGCCAGCCAAGCCAGCCAGCCAGCCAGCCAGCCAGCCAGCCAGCCAGCCAGCCCAGCCAGCCAGCCAGCCAGCCAGCCAGCCAGCCAGCCAGCCAGCCAGCCAGCCAGCCAGCCAGCCAGCAGCCAGCCAGCCAGCCAGCCAGCCAGCCAGCCAGCCAGCCAGCCAGCCAGCCAGCCAGCCAGCCAGCCAGCCAGACAGCCAGACAGCCAGACAGCCAGACAGCCAGACAGCCAGACAGCCAGACAGCCAGACAGCCAGACAGCCAGACAGCCAGACAGCCAGACAGCCAGACAGCCAGACAGCCAGACAGCCAGACAGCCAGACAGCCAGACAGCCAGACAGCCAGACAGCCAGACAGCCAGACAGCCAGACAGCCAGACAGCCAGACAGCCAGACAGCCAGACAGCCAGACAGCCAGACAGCCAGACAGCCAGACAGCCAGACAGCCAGACAGCCAGACAGCCAGACAGCCAGACAGCCAGACAGCCAGACAGCCAGACAGCCAGACAGCCAGACAGCCAGACAGCCAGACAGCCAGACAGCCAGACAGCCAGACAGCCAGACAGCCAGACAGCCAGACAGCCAGACAGCCAGACAGCCAGACAGCCAGACAGCCAGACAGCCAGACAGCCAGCCAGACAGCCAGACAGCCAGACAGCCAGACAGCCAGACAGCCAGACAGCCAGACAGCCAGACAGCCAGACAGCCAGACAGCCAGACAGCCAGACAGCCAGACAGCCAGACAGCCAGACAGCCAGACAGCCAGACAGCCAGACAGCCAGACAGCCAGACAGCCAGACAGCCAGACAGCCAGACAGCCAGACAGCCAGACAGCCAGACAGCCAGACAGCCAGACAGCCAGACAGCCAGACAGCCAGACAGCCAGACAGCCAGACAGCCAGACAGCCAGACAGCCAGACAGCCAGACAGCCAGACAGCCAGACAGCCAGACAGCCAGACAGCCAGACAGCCAGACAGCCAGACAGCCAGACAGCCAGACAGCCAGACAGCCAGACAGCCAGACAGCCAGACAGCCAGACAGCCAGACAGCCAGACAGCCAGACAGCCAGACAGCCAGACAGCCAGACAGCCAGACAGCCAGACAGCCAGACAGCCAGACAGCCAGACAGCCAGACAGCCAGACAGCCAGACAGCCAGACAGCCAGACAGCCAGACAGCCAGACAGCCAGACAGCCAGACAGCCAGACAGCCAGACAGCCAGACAGCCAGACAGCCAGACAGCCAGACAGCCAGACAGCCAGACAGCCAGACAGCCAGACAGCCAGACAGCCAGACAGCCAGACAGCCAGACAGCCAGACAGCCAGACAGCCAGACAGCCAGACAGCCAGACAGCCAGACAGCCAGACAGCCAGACAGCCAGACAGCCAGACAGCCAGACAGCCAGACAGCCAGACAGCCAGACAGCCAGACAGCCAGACAGCCAGACAGCCAGACAGCCAGACAGCCAGACAGCCAGACAGCCAGACAGCCAGACAGCCAGACAGCCAGACAGCCAGACAGCCAGACAGCCAGACAGCCAGACAGCCAGACAGCCAGACAGCCAGACAGCCAGACAGCCAGACAGCCAGACAGCCAGACAGCCAGACAGCCAGACAGCCAGACAGCCAGACAGCCAGACAGCCAGACAGCCAGACAGCCAGACAGCCAGACAGCCAGACAGCCAGACAGCCAGACAGCCAGACAGCCAGACAGCCAGACAGCCAGACAGCCAGACAGCCAGACAGCCAGACAGCCAGACAGCCAGACAGCCAGACAGCCAGACAGCCAGACAGCCAGACAGCCAGACAGCCAGACAGCCAGACAGCCAGACAGCCAGACAGCCAGACAGCCAGACAGCCAGACAGCCAGACAGCCAGACAGCCAGACAGCCAGACAGCCAGCCAGCCAGCCAGCCAGCCAGCCAGCCAGCCAGCCAGCCAGCCAGCCAGCCAGCCAGCCAGCCAGCCAGCCAGCCAGCCAGCCAGCCCAGCCAGCCAGCCAGCCAGCCAGCCAGCCAGCCAGCCAGCCAGCCAGCCAGCCAGCCAGCCAGCCAGCCAGCCAGCCAGCCAGCCAGCCAGCCAGCCAGCCAGCCAGCCAGCCAGCCAGCCAGCCAGCCAGCCAGCCAGCCAGCCAGCCAGCCAGCCAGCCAGCCAGCCAGCCAGCCAGCCAGCCAGCCAGCCAGCCAGCCAGCCAGCCAGCCAGCCAGCCAGCCAGCCAGCCAGCCAGCCAGCCAGCCAGCCAGCCAGCCAGCCAGCCAGCCAGCCAGCCAGCCAGCCAGCCAGCCAGCCAGCCAGCCAGCCAGCCAGCCAGCCAGCCAGCCAGCCAGCCAGCCAGCCAGCCAGCCAGCCAGCCAGCCAGCCAGCCAGCCAGCCAGCCAGCCAGCCAGCTACTGACGGCGCCCCTCCGCCCAGTGATTTCGCCCCTCTGGCCAGTGAAGGCGCTCCTCCGGCAAGTGACGGCGCCTCTCCAGCCAGTGACCACAACCCTCCGGCGAGTAACGGCGCCCATCCGATCAGTGACGGCGCTCCTGGGGCCGTTGATGGCGCCCCTCCGGCTGTTGATGGCACCCCTCCGACCAGTAAAGGCGCCTCTCTGGACAGCGACGGCGCCCCTTCGACCAGTGACGGCGCCTTTCCGGCCAGTGACGGCGCCCCTCCGGCTAGTGACGGCGCCCCCTGCGGTCAGTGACGGTGCCCCTCCGGCCAGTGATGGCGCCACTTCAGATAGTGACGGCGCCCTTCCGGTCAGTGACGGCGCCCCTCAGGCGAGTGACGGCGCCTCTCCGACTAGTGACGGGGGGCGCCTCTCCTTCCGCACGATGCGGGAGTTGAGGCGCCCCATGCAAAATTATCGCCAATAATGATGGTGCCCATGTCGATCGGGTGGCGCCCCTCAGGCCTCAAGACAATGACCTGGTCCTTTGTGAATTTCTGCGCATGCCAGTGACAGGCACTCCCAGGAATCGGATAATTAACACTCCTAGAAGTAAATGGCGACTTATGAACAGGATAGGTGCCACTAGAAGCAAATACCGCCCCATGAAGCAGAACATACACCCTACCGGACAATAAGCAAATACCGCCTCCACGGGGTAAAACAGGCGCCATCTAAATTGGACAAATGTCCATTGCCCATTAGCAAATGTCGCCCCATGGAGCAAACAGACGCTATCTAAACAGGACAATAGGCGTTCCCAGAAGGAAATGCCCCCCCCCCCCCCCCTCCCCAGAAGCAAATGCCGCCCCCATACTGAGGGTCCTGGTCAAATCCAGCTAAACAAAAGTTTATATTTTTCAAGGGGCCTCACAAAATAAAGTGGCCGAAATCCGTATAGTTTTTCATATCCAGGAGAATATATATTTGTTGGGGAGGCCTCTTTCCCAGGGGCCCACCATGACTGGCTCCCCCCCCCCCCCCCCTTCTGAAGGTCTGGTTGCGCCCCTGGTGACTGTAAATGATCGTAAACATGAGAAACCGAAATAAATAGTTTTAGTTTGTTACATTACTCAGAAATGTCCTAAAGATATCCTGAGATCCTTTTTTGTTTGTCGTCAGTTTTGCGAAAGTTCAATCACAGGTGGTGTTACTGGTGTTGTGTGGCGCTTGTTTACATTATGCTTTGATTTGCTTGCGTTATTTCTGCCGTGTTTTGCCGCGCCGCGCCATTATTGCATTTGTTTAAATTCATACTTTGATTTTGCTACATGACGGTGTTTAATTGCCACTCTCAACGTTCTGTTCTTTCTTTATTTACTTCCTAGCGGCTAAAGGCCAGACCACTGACGGATCAAGGGGGGGGGGAGATCAGGGGCAAATCCCCCTCCCCAGGGGCGCAGCCAGAGGGGGGGCACAGAGGGCACGTGCCCCCCCCCCCCATTGGGCGGAGGGGCCGGCCTTTCAGCCCATATGGAAGCAACGGAGCGGCCGAGGGGCCCAAAACGGCCCGGCTTACCAGGCTTAAGAGGCTTACCAGGCTGTTTGGATTTAGGGGCCCTCAGTCGGCCCGAGGGAGCCCTCGATCGGCCTGCGGGTGCCCTGGGTCGGCCTAAGGGGCCCTTGTTAGGCTTAAGAGGGCCCTCGGTCGGCCTGAGGGGCCTGTCGGCCTAAGTGGGCTCTCAGTCGGCCCAAGGGAGTTCCCAGTCTACCTTAGGGCCCTTGGTCGTCTTGAGGGGGCCTAGGTTGGTTGGCCTGTGGGGCCCGGTTGGCCTAAAGGGGCCCCCGGTCGGCCTAAGGCTCTTGGTTAGCCCAAGGGTCCCTCGGTCGGCCTGAAGGAGCACTTGCGAAGTTTTAAGAGGGCCACGGTCGGCCTAAGGGGCCCAGTTGGTCTAAGGGGCCCTCGGTCGGCCTAAGAGGGCCCTAGGTAGTCCTGAGGAGGCCTAGGTTGGTCGGGCTGAGGGGCGCTCAGTCGGTCTGTAGGGGCCTGATTGGCCTAAGGAGAGGGGCCCTCGGTCGACCTGTGGGGGCCTGGTCGGCCTAAGGGGTTCTCGGTCGGCCCGAAATGCCCTTGGTTGGCCTATGGGCCCTCAGTTGGCCTATGGGGCCCTCAGTCGGTTCGGGGTGCCCTCGGTCGGCCTCGGTCGACCTGTAGGGGCCTTCGCTAGTCTTAAGATGGTCCCCGGTCGGTCTGAGGAGACCCCAGTCGGCCTAAAGGAGCATTTGGCCGGCCTAAGAGGGTCCTAGGTCGTCCTGATGGGGCACTCGGTTGGTCGGGCCGAGGGGACCTTGGTTGGTATGTGGGGGCCCGGGCGGTCTAGGGAAGGACCTTGGTTGGCCTGAGGGCCCTTGCAAGGCCTAAGAGAGCCCGGTCGACCTAAAGGGCCCCGACCGGCCTAAGGAGGACATCGGCTGACCTAAGAGGTCCCTAGGTCGTCCTGAGGGGCCCTAGGTTGGTCGGCCTGAAGCGCCTTCGGTCAGCACCTGAGGTCATTCTTATTAAAAAAAAATAGAGCCGTGGCTCGATTTATTTTAAGGAATGGCCAAATGAAAATATCTAATGAAAGTACTAAGGTCATTTGTTTAGGTCAGGTCAATATTGAGGTCACCAGAGGTCAACAAAGGTAAAATTTCGGCCACATATGGTGTCCTTATCAAAAACCGTCTATATCTCGAAAACAAAACGACGCGCGAAAAAAACGTCCGAAAGAGAAATGAATTCGCTGTCACTCAGGCTTCATCAGATTTCATATCAGGTCAATAGTTAGCTCAGGGGATGCCATCGAACTTCACACATTCTAAAAATCGCGTAACTGTTATAAAGGGAATAACTTTTGAGATACGCATGATAAAGTGATACCTATAGTTTTCACCATTGTGTTTCTCCGTCGAGACGCATCGAATGGTATATTGTATGACCATGACCTAGTTGGGTAATATCCGAAAATTAACCTGATCTGTGGTCAATTCAAGGTCAGGTCAAGCTCAAATTTTTACATCAATCAACGCGTCTCGACGAGCCAAACACACTGTTGAGAACTGCATTACGCTACCTTGATTTGGCAAAGAGTTATTGAAGAAAAACCACGCGTGACCTCGGGGTCACCTGAGTTGACCTCGTAGAGGTCACTGAACAAAAATGTGACTTGGGTCCTTGCATATGGCGCAATAATGGTGTATCTGGTAAAAACTGGTCAAATTTCAGCATTTTCTGTGGATTTATACGTGTTTTAATTTGTATCCATTCACTTATAATGATGAGGTCACGAAATCGATCTGACCTTAAGTCACCGATATGAAAAATTTGAGATAAACGAATTGTAGGTACTTGGCCTAAATAAGTTACCTGCGTTACGTGCGTTACGTGCGTTGCGGCATTTTGACTCGGGGTTTACAGTTTATCTATAAGTTTGGACTTTATCAGGTACGTAAAGAGACAGGGCCCGCTCCTTGCAGATTATTTCATACGGTCACCTTCTTGATAGAGGCCCGATCGAGACAGGGACCCGGTGCTGGCAGAGGCGTGATATGGGGCCCGGTCAGGACGAGGGCCCGGTCACAACAGGGCCCGGTCCTTGCACATTATTTATACGGGCCTGTTCTTGGTCAGGCCTGATCGAGGCAGGGGCCCGGTGCTAGCAAAGGCGTGATATGGGGCCCGGTCAAAACGAAGGCCCAGTCACAACAGGGCCCGATCCTTGCAAATGCTTGATACAGGGCCCGTTCTAGTGTCACAGGCTTCCGGGTAGGGACCCGGTCTTGGTCAGGCCCGATCGAGGCAGGGGCCCGGTGCTGGCAAAGGCGTGATTTGGGGCCCCGTCACGACGAAGGCCCGGTATTTGTAAGTTCTTGATGGCACGGGCCCGTTCCTGATGGGGATTAGGGACCCGGTCTTGGCCAGGCCCTATCGAGGCAGGCGCCCGGTGCTGGCAAAGGCGTGTATCAGGGCCCGGTGAGGCGTAGAGCCCGGTTCCCACCATATCTCATATACTCAGCCCTATATCTCGTTGAGCTCATGAATCCACGTCCCCCCAACCTCAAAACTGTGGCGGAGCCCTTTGTTCGAACCCTGCAGAGCACTTATTCTCCAATATACCAGTATCGCGCTCCGATGGTACCCAGCGACACTAATTCGCGGGCAAAATGGGTATTAGAAACTGTGTGTCTTTAAAATATATTCGGACGGAGCCTTTGCATGCAAATATTACCTGAATCAGAGCGCCATCCTAAACTACAATTATTGCTGCATTCTGCTGTATTGCTGTACCCCTGAGCAATTATTCTCCAATATACCAGTCTCGTTCTCCGACGAGATTAGGTGCTGCCAGACAAGTTTGGACACCTTAAATCTCGCCGCAACTTGACTACGCGTATCACAATTAAAAAGATTATATTGGTGTCAAACAGTCCCTTAAATGTTATTCAGTGCTCGTGCGAGGAACATTGGTATGACAAGTATAAAATAAAATAAAAAATGACTTTTTCCTCGTCGTAAACAAACTGCAAGACAAACGAACAATTATAGGCATTTAGGTATTTAGGTATGCCTAAATATAATTATTTGTTTGCCTTGCAGTTTGTTTACGACGAGGAAAATGCCATTTTGTGTTATTGTATATTGGAAACAGTCCCTGTATTGATCCGTTCAATTGTGCTCTCAGACAAACCACATGCATAAACCCCATTTCTCTGTTTCAGATCATTTTGGCGCTGTCGCTCCTGGCTGCGCTGGGACTCCAGCGGGCCTCTGCGCAGAAGTTGAGGTGGCTGGAGAAAACACGGAAGCTGGAGTTCCCCCATCCGATCCCACAGAAGCTGGAGTTTCCCCATCCGATCCCACAGAAGCTGGAGTTCCCTCATCCGATCCCACAGAAGCTGGAGCTTCCCCATCCGATCCCACAGAAGCTGGAGTTTCCCCATCCGATTCCACAGAAGCTGGAGTTCCCCCATCCGATCCCACAGAAGCTGGAGTTTCCCCATCCGATCCCACAGAAGCTGGAGTTCCCTCATCCGATCCCACAGAAGCTGGAGTTCCCCCATCCGATTCCTCAGAAAGTGGAGTTCCCCCATCCGATCCCACAGAAGCTGGAGTTCCCCATCCGATTCCTCAGAAAGTGGAGTTCCCCATCTGATCCCACAGAAGCTGGAGTTTCCCATCCGATTCCTCAGAAAGTGGAGTTCCCCCTATCCGATCCCAAATAAGGTGGAGTTCCCCCATCCGATTCCTCAGAAAGTGGAGATCCCTCAATACGGCTGAGCAGGAGGCTGAAGCTATAGAACCGCCAATAGATGGCAGTTTCATCGGTTTTCACCATTTTTTCCTCTCTTGGTCTGGTGTAGCCGCTTGAAATGCGAGGCTGAGATGAGGCGATAGGTAGCTGGGTGCGAGATATAAATAGGCTAGGGTCTTTTATTAGGTTTGTATTTTGGCTTCTATTTTGCGAAACATATCATACCTAAAACGCCCTGTGTGACCATTGTGCAAGCTCTCGTCACATCTGCCGTTAGATATTGTATATCATTGCACGGTACATGTAGCGCAACGCAGCTCCATAGAGTACAGAAACTATTGAACTTCGGTGCCCGAGTCGTCAGCGGCAGGCGAAAGCACGACCATATATCCGACATGTTCCGCAAACTAAACTGGCTTGACGCACGTAGTCTTGTCATGTACCACCGACTGTGCTTCATCCATGCAACCATAACACGAGGTAGACCAGAGAGCATAGCCAGTAGCATCGGCACTATCGCACAGCACCAGTACCAGACACGAGGCGCCACACACGGCGTCCTAACGAGACGATACGGACCGAGTAGGCCGCCGCCGCCGTCTGTGCTACAGTGGTGTGCAAAGTTACAATCGGCTACCATTCAGCACAAACACCCGCAGCTTTACGTTCCAGCTGAGACGCCACCTGCTGCGCGTGCAGCACGGCGATGTTTAAGCATCGTGCGATGGTCGTGTGTGATGAACTGGCCTGGGCGAAACTTACCTTAGCGTACTTTTACTTGTTGACGTGTGACGGTGAAAAGCCATGCGGTGTGGACTTGTCACGAAATACATTCTGATTCTGATTTTGATTCTGATTTTTAACAAAAACACTTTATAAGAGTTCGATAGGATTTTGTTTAGCAAGGGTTGATTTGATACATTGAGACTATGGTCCTATTTACATGGGCAGTTTAAACTGGATTAAAACGGATAGCTTAAAACGG
>JAXIVJ010012474.1:35000-40213 GCA_036785665.1 Chirona hameri
TAGCGGGCGTCCCAACCCATCCTCCCCTTTTGAACGCCCCAACCTCGTCTCGGCACGACACGACTTTGTTTGCAAAAGCAAACAAAATCAGACGAGTTTTGAGACAGTTCTTCAAACAGACGATTTTGGACATTCTGGATGCGCCAGTGGGTCAAGGGCTCAATTAGAGTCATCACATCGCTTACACAATTAAACAAAAACATTAGTTAACCCGCCATTGACGGGGGTCGTTTAACGCCCCCCCCCCTAGTGAATTTTCGCAATAGCTCCAAAACTAATAGAACTATCAACGTGAAACTTCGGGAACCTTCTTCTAAATCACATTTACGTCATCAGTCAAAAAATAAAGCAATTTCATCGAAAAATGTCGAGTTATAGTGAATTTAGTGGCGTCACTACACACGAATTTTACACCAAAATCACCTAAACTTTGACAGACCGTACAAATGCCATATGGTATGTCAAATGCAATCCAAAAATGTTAAAAGATAGAAAATGACAAGGGCTACAAAATAGTTATCTCGGATGTTTGCAAATTTTGGTTTTTGACCCCCCAAAAAGAAAAGAAATGCCCACAAAATCAAGTTTTCAGAGATTCAAAACACCGGAATATGTGTCAGAGAACATATAGGCAACTACCATACCAAATTTTGAAATGATATAATCATTTTTGACTGGCTTATGGCATATAAAGTAGGTGTCTTTTCTCGGAGAAAATGGCGTCTTCGCCACCAAAATGCATATGCAGGTTTACAGTGAAAACAAAGATGGTGTCTTCAGTGACCTGCTAGAATAGCTTTGCGAGTGATGTAATTTGCCGCGCCACCGAGGCAGGTTGCGTCTTCCCCATGAGGTAGATTACAACATGTATGATGAATGGAAAAAACGCACTCATATTGAAGAACGTTTTTATTTGTGATTGTGTTATTTATCAATTATATCAACAATTATGTCCCCGAGTATGTTCATATTTAATCATATTATGTATTATTTCATAGATTTTATTTATCAATAATGATGTAATAGCCGTTTTAACGAAGGAGATTATTGCGTTGAAAATTTCTGAAAGATTCTGAAAGTTGCTGAATCTTCCTGAAAGTTTCTGAAAGTTCCTATTAATATTATCTTGCTTATTACCACCAAACCGCAATTTTGTCAACATATTTTATTCTTACCCACATATTACAAAATTATGAGGGACATTTCTAGCCAAAAATCGCATGTCAAAAATGTGTAGTTTTTCACAACTTTCAGAATCCTTCAGAAAATTTTCAGCGCAATAATCCTTCGTGAAAATGTCTATTATTAATATTATTTTAACTTAAAGTTTCAACCAACTACGCCAAAAATGATTAAACTTGTCCAATTCAACTTGTCCCTTTGACATGTATGCTGCGCATACAATGGCGGAAGTTTTAGCGTTTCAGACAACATCCTCCATCATTTTAACGCCAAAAGCTTATGCTTATGCATGTCCGTTTCAGCACACCTGAAGTTGCAAAGAGTCTAATGGTTGTTGTGTTTGTGAGGATAAATTCACTTTCTTCCCCAGAAGCCACGCTTTCGGTGTTTGCCAGATTAACGCTTCTAATCGAGTTTCTAATCGAGCTCGCTTCGCCGCTGGAAAAAGGTTCACATATGCACGTTTCCATTTAACCTTCTAGAATTTCCATCGGATGGGTAGGTTTTAGTAGTTTTTAACCTTTCAACTTTTTAGTAGGTAGTCTTTAGCCCAAACACGTTCAACCCCGGCGATGCATTCAGCTTATAATACAAAAAGAATAAAACAAATAAAAACGTTCTTCAATATGAACACGTTTTGTTATTCATCATACACGTTGTAACCTACCCCAGAGATCGATGCAGCCTTCTTCAGGGGTTGATGTAGCCTACCTCAGGGGTTGATGCAGCCTACCTCAGGGGTTGATGTAGCCTTCATCAGGGGTTGATGTAGCATACCTCAGGGGTCGATGCAGCCTACCTCATGGGTTGATGTAGCCTTCCTCAGGGGTTGATGTAGCATACCTCAGGGGTTGATGTAGCCTACCTCAGGGGTTGATGTAACCTACCTCAGGGGTTGATGCAGCCTACCTCAGGGGTTGATGCAGCCTACCTTAGGGGTTGATGTAGCCTTCCTCAGGGGTTGATGTAGCATACCTCAGGGGTCGATGCAGCCTACCTCATGGGTTGATGTAGCCTTCCTCAGGGGTTGATGTAGCATACCTCAGGGGTTGATGTAGCCTACCTCAGGGGTTGATGTAGCCTTCCTCAGGGGTTGATGTAGCATACCTCAGGGGTTGATGTAGCCTACCTCAGGGGTTGATGTTGCCTACCTCAGGGGTTAATGTAACCTACATCAGGGGTTGATGTAGCCTTCCTCAGGGGTTGATGTAGCTTACCGCAGGGATCGATGTAACCTACCTCAGGGGTTGATGTAGCCTTCCTCAGGGGTTGATGTAGCATACCTCAGGGGTCGATGCAGCCTACCTCATGGGTTGATGTAGCCTTCCTCAGGGGTTGAAGTAGCCTACCTCAGGGGTTGATGTAGCCTACCTCAGGGGTTGATGTAGCCTACCTCAGGGGTTGATGTAACCTACCTCAGGGGTTGGTGCAGTCTACCTCAGGGGTTGATGTAGCCTACCTCAGGGGTTGATGTAGCCTACCTCAGGGGTTGATGTAGCCTACCTCAGGGATCGATGTAACCTTCCTCAGGGGTTGATGTAGCCTACCTCAGGGATCGATGTAACCTACCTCAGAGGTTGATGTAGCCTACCTCAGGGGTTGATGTAGCCTACCTCAGGGATCGATGTAACCTTCCTCAGAGGTTGATGTAGCCTACCTCAGGGATCGATGTAACCTACCTCAGGGGTTGATGTAGCCTTCCTCATGGGTTGATGCAGCCTTCCTCAGGGGTTGATGTAGCCCACCTCAGGGGTTGATGTAGCCTACCTCAGGGGTTGATGTAGCCTACCTCAGGGATCGATGTAACCTACCTCAGGGGTTGATGCAGCCTACCTCAGGGATCGATGTAACCTACCTCAGGGGTTGATATAGCCTACCTCAGGGGTTGATGTAGCCTACCTCAGGGGTTGATGTAGCCTACCTGTAACCTACCTCAGGGATCGATGTAACCTTCCTCAGGGGTTGATGTAGCCTACCTCAGGGATCGATGTAACCTACCTCAGGGGTTGATGTAGCCTACCTCAGGGATCGATGTAACCTACCTCAGGGGTTGATGTAGCCTACCTCAGTGGTTGATGTAGCCTACCTCAGGGATCGATGCAGCCTGCCTCGGCAGCGAGGTAAATTGCATCACTCGCAGCGTAGAGCTGTTCTGAACAACTTTTAACACGCCAGCAACGTTCAACGGGTCACTTTAAACGAACGAACGAACGAACGAACAAGTAGTTATGACAATTGACCAGTGATCTGCGATCCTATTCCCATGCCAAAGTACAATTTGTTATTGCACACTTTGCACAGTTTCAGGAATTTCGCCAGAATCGGACACATCAAGCAGCACAAATTTACTCGTGAGGACAAAGAGCAACTTCACCAAAAGTATGTACAACCAATGCAAACATTAAATATGAAACAGAAATATTGGACATCAAAAGTAAACATTAAACCTGGCAGGAGGACAGAGGGAGGACCTGGTAGGAGGACAGAGGGAAGACCCAGCAGGAGGAGGAGGACTTCGATCATACTGTTATCTTGCAATAGCTAACCTATATGACAATCAACCACTTTCACATTATGTTACTCGATCCGAGCTTAAATATTGCTTAACTAGAATAAGTTGCATATCTTCTCAATATTGAATAACATAATTATGCTATGGCTTATGGCATATAAAGTAGGTGTCTTTTCTCGGAGAAAATGGCGTCTTCGCCACCAAAATGCATATGCAGGTTTACAGTGAAAACAAAGATGGTGTCTTCAGTGACCTGCTAGAACAGCTTTGCGAGTGATGTAATTTGCCGCGCCACCGAGGCAGGTTGCGTCTTCCCCATGAGGTAGATTACAACATGTATGATGAATGGAAAAAACGCACTCATATTGAAGAACGTTTTTATTTGTGATTGTGTTATTTATCAATTATATAAACAATTATGTCCCCGAGAATGTTCATATTTAATCATATTATGTATTATTTCATATATTTTATTTATCAATAATGATGTAATAGCCGTTTTAACGAAGGAGATTATTGCGTTGAAAATTTCTGAAAGATTCTGAAAGTTGCTGAATCTTCCTGAATGTTTCTGAAAGTTCCTATTAATATTATCTTGCTTATTACCACCAAACCGCAATTTTGTCAACATATTTTATTCTTACCAACATATTACAAAATTATGAGGGACATTTCTAGCCAAAAATCGCATGTCAAAAATGTGTAGTTTTTCACAACTTTCAGAATCCTTCAGAAAATTTTCAGCACAATAATCCTTCGTGAAAATGTCTATTATTAATATTATTTTAACTTAAAGTTTCAACCAGCTACGCCAAAAAATGATTAAACTTGTCCAATTCAACTTGTCCCTTTGACATGTATGCTGCGCATAAAATGGCGGAAGTTTTAGCGTTTCAGACAACATCCTCCATCATTTTAACGCCAAAAGCTTGTTGTTGTGTTGCAAAGAGTCTAATGGTTGTTGTGTTTGCGAGGATAAATTCACTTTCTTCCCCAGAAGCCACGCTTTCGGTGTTTGCCAGATGAACGCTTCTAATCGAGTTTCTAATCGAGCTCGCCTCGCCGCTGGAAAAAGTTTCACATATGCACGTTTCCATTTGACCTTCTAGAATTTCCATCGGATGGGTAGGTTTTAGTAGTTTTTAACTTTTCAACTTTTGAGTAGGTAGTCTTTAGCCCAAACACGTTCAACCCCGGCGATGCATTCAGCTTATAATACAAATAGAATAAAACAAATAACGTTCTTCAATATGAACACGTTTTGCTATTCATCATACACGTTGTAACCTACCCCAGAGATCGATGCAGCCTTCTTCAGGGGTTGATGTAGCCTACCTCAGGGGTTGATGCAGCCTACCTCAGGGGTTGATGTAGCCTTCATCAGGGGTTGATGTAGCATACCTCAGGGGTCGATGCAGCCTACCTCATGGGTTGATGTAGCCTTCCTCAGGGGTTGATGTAGCCTACCTCAGGGGTTGATGTAGTCTACCTCAGATGTTGATGTAGCCTACCTCAGGGG
>JAXIVJ010012475.1:0-40213 GCA_036785665.1 Chirona hameri
GAAAAAATGAATGATTTGTTTATTTATTTTTTTAAGAGAAAAATGGTGAAAATATGCCCTTTAAAAATATATTGGGCCAAATCCGGTGAGTTTTTTTTTGGTGGGGGTACTTTATGCCCCCTGATAAAAAATTGCCCCCTCCTGGGGTAAATCCTGGGTACACCACTGGCATCCACTGCCATGAAGTGCGGTATTACCTCTCTATCATCCATTCCTAGTGAACACCGTTGTTTACTTTGGCGATACCTAATGGACCGTATGTGTATTCGCCGCTGAAGGAGTGAAGTAAATACGACAAAATTAAATGTTGCCTGTCCGTCGTCTTGACTGATGTTCGTCTTGATAGATTGCTTCACGTCAAGCACAACACCCAGTAAATGACTAAGCGGCCGCTTCAAAGGCTTGGACACATATGCCCCATAGGCCATATCCCACCAGTAACATCATGGACCCTCTCACGTCAAACCAGACCGTTTGGTTATCAGCCCTCTGCAGCCCGCCAACCTAATCAACTCTCATTAACTCGCATTACGTCCACACTAATCAATCCGCCCTAACATAACGCCCACTAATAGCCACTGGACGGCATGGCCGGCCGTCTCCGTCTGCCGCCCGTCTCCGTCAGCCGACCGTCTCAGTCTGCCGGCCGTCTCCGTCTGCCGGCCGTCTCCGTCTGCCGACCGTCTCCGTCTGTTGATTGTGCACGCCACAGGCAGGAGGACGCATGGCCGCCGCGCCGCGGCCGGACCTGCTGATGTCAGCCAGAAATCTGTCTCTGCAGTCGGCAGTCTGCGGTGCTGCGGTGCTGTGGTCTGGGGCGACTCAGTGGCGTCCCAGGCCCGCTGACCTCTACCGTCAGCGGCGCCAGGACACTCGTGGCGCGGGGTGACACTTGTGGCGCAGGGTGACACTCGTGGCGCGGGGGGACACTTGTGGCGCAGGGTGACACTCGTGGCGCAGGGTGACACTTGTGGCGCGGGGGGACACTCGTTGTGCAGGGTGACACTTGTGGCGCAGGGTGACACTTGTGGCGCGGGGTGACACTCGTGGCGCAGGGGGACACTCGTGGCGCAGGGTGACACTCGTGGCACGGGGTGACACTCGTTGTGCAGGGTGACACTCGTGGCGTCACTCCGCGCCGCTCGGGTCGGCCCTGGCCGGCCGGGGACGGGGTGGCCGCCGCGGCTCGGGCGCCATCGTTCGGTCTCACCGATGGCGGTCATTGCACTCCACCCAGGCCGGCCGGCGCCGCTCTACACCAGTGGTCATTGCCGCGCTGCAGCGGGGCACATTCATTAAGTCCCAAGATTCATATGGTCCAGAGCTAGAGAAGTCCGGAATTTATCAAGTCTAGATAAATACGCCCTCCGTCCGGTGGGACACTGTCCCGTCCTCCGTTCGGTGGGACACTGTCCTGTCCGCCGTCCGGTGGGACACTGTCCTGTCCTCCGTCCGGTGGGATACTGACCCGCCATCCGTACGGTGGGACACTGTCTCGCCCCCGTTCGGTGGGACGCCTTTGTCTCGCTCTTCATCCAGTATGACAGCGATGACCCCGAGTGTGACCTCACTGTGTTCGGTCAGGCAGCCCTGACGCCGAGGATCAGAGGTGATGGCAGGTTCAGGGCGGGCCCACTGCCCAGGCGGAGACGGGGCCGGCCCAGGTCGAGTCAGGACAGGACAGGCTCCGGGCGGGCCCAGGTTGAGCCAGGACAGCCTCCGGGCGGGCCCAGGTTGAGCCAGGACAGCCTCCGGGCAGGCCCAGGTTGAGCCAGGGCAGGACAGGCTTCGGGCGGGCCCAGGTTGAGTCAGGGCAGGACAGGCTCCGGGCGGGCCCAGGTTGAGCCAGGGCAGGACAGGGTCCGGGCGGGCCCAGGTTGAGCCAGAACAGGACAGGCTCCGGGCAGGCCCAGGTTGAGCCAGGGCAGGGCAGGCTTCGGGCGGGCCCAGGTTGAGTCAGGGCAGGACAGGCTTCGGGCGGGCCCAGGTTGAGCCAGAGCAGGACAGGCTTCGGGCGGGCCCAGGTTGAGCCAGGGCAGGACAGGCTCCGGGCGAGCCCAGGTTGAGCCAGGGCAGGACAGGCTCCGGGCGGGCCCAGGTTGAGCCAGGACAGGTTTCGGGCGGGCCCAGGTTGAGCCAGGGCAGGACAGGTTCCGGGTGGGCCCAGGTTGAGCCAGGGCAGGCTCCGGGCAGGCCTAGGTTGAGCCAGGGCAGGACAGGCTTCGGGCGGGCCCAGGTTGAATCAGGGCAGGACAGGCTCCGGGCGGGCCCAGGTTGAGCCAGGGCAGGCTCCGGGCAGGCCCAGGTTGAGCCAGGACAGGCCTCGGGCAGGCCCAGGTTGAGCCAGGACAGGACAGGCTCCGGGCAGGCCCAGGTTGAGCCAGGTCAGGCTTCGGGCGGGCCCAGGTTGAGCCAGGACAGGACAGGCTTCGGGCGGGGCCAGGTTGAGCCAGGGGAGGCTCCGGGAAGGCCCAGGTTGAGCCAGGTCAGGCTTCGGGCGGGCCCAGGTTGAGCCAGGACAGGACAGGCTTCGGGCGGGGCCAGGTTGAGCCAGGGCAGGCTCCGGAAGGCCCAGGTTGAGCCAGGACAGGACAGGCTCCGGGCGGGCCCAGGTTGAGCCAGGGCAGGCTCCGGGCAGGCCCAGGTTGAGCCAGGGCAGGCTTCGGGCGGGCCCAGGTTGAGCCAGGACAGGACAGGCTTCGGGCGGGGCCAGGTTGAGCCAGGACAGGCTCCGGGAAGGCCCAGGTTGAGCCAGGACAGGACGGGCTTCGGACGGGGCCAGGTTGAGCCAGGGCAGGCTCCGGGAAGGCCCAGGTTGAGCCAGAGCAGGGCAGGCTCCGGGCGGGCCCAGGTTGAGCCAGAACAGGCTTCGGGCGGGCCCAGGTTGAGCCAGGGCAGGACAGGCTCCGGGCGGGCCCAGGTTGAGCCAGGGCAGGACAGGCTCCGGGCGGGCCCAGGTTGAGCCAGGACAGGCTCCGGGCGGGCCCAGGTTGAGCCAGGACAGGCTCCAGGCAGGCCCAGGTTGAGCCAGGACAGGCTCCGGGCAGGCCCAGGTTGAGCCAGGACAGGCTCCGGGCAGGCCCAGGTTGAGCCAGGACAGGCTCCGGGCAGGCCTAGGTTGAGCCAGGACAGGCTCCGGGCAGGCCCAGGTTGAGCCAGGACAGGCTCCGGGCAGGCCCAGGTTGAGCCAGGGTAGGCTCCGGGAAGGCCCAGGTTGAGCCAGGACAGGACAGGCTTCGGGCGGGGCCAGGTTGAGCCAGGGGAGGCTCCGGGAAGGCCCAGGTTGAGCCAGAGCAGGTCAGGCTCCGGGCGGGCCCAGGTTGAGCCAGGACAGGCTTCGGGCGGGCCCAGGTTGAGCCAGGGCAGGACAGGCTCCGGGCGGGCCCAGGTTGAGCCAGGACAGGCTCCGGGCGGGCCCAGGTTGAGCCAGGACAGGCTCCGGGCAGGCCCAGGTTGAGCCAGGACAGGCTCCAGGCAGGCCCAGGTTGAGCCAGGACAGGCTCCGGGCAGGCCCAGGTTGAGCCAGGACAGGCTCCGGGCAGGCCCAGGTTGAGCCAGGGCAGGCCTCGGCGCCAGATCAGCAGTTGCGGTGTATCCGAGGCAGTGACTCAGTCGGTGCCGGAGCCGCCCGGCGCCTCCGCCGGAGTGCCGACTCCACCAGACAGACGGAGGGGGGGGGGGGGGGTAATGAAACCCAATACCGGGCCGGCACTGCAGTGGTCCTTCTAATGAATGGTTCCTGGAAAATAGCACAACGGACAGCCTCCCGTCTATCTGTCAATGAACTATGTAGCAATAGTATACTTACTGGCAGAACAATAATACACTTTCAATCAAGGATGGTTTCTAGGGTGGATGAAGGTGAATGTTTTTAATGTTTCGATGAAAGCTGTCCAATTATAATGCGTCACTCCAATGCAAATCTTACATCTTTAAAACTCAGTGTTCTGGAGCCACTGCTCTGCAGTTCCCTCCCAGCGCACCTTCCGGTGTTTGCATCGCCCTCGCCTCCACCCCCTCACCCTTCCGCCCTCCAAACTGCAGCATCATAGAGCCGATACCGGATACCATCACTCGTCCCTCCCCTCTGCCACTGTGGCTGGCGCCCGTCACACGCTCTCACAACATCCCGGCTGGACCCCGCACACCCCTCCATCCCCCTCAGTACCCACCCCTCCATCCCGCTCAGTACCCACCCCTCCATCCCCCTCAGTACCCACCCCTCCATCCCCCTCAGTACCCACCCCTCCATCCCCCTCAGTACCCATCCCTCCATCCCGCTCAGTACCCACCCCTCCATCCCCCTCAGTACCCATCCCTCCATCTCGCTCAGTACCCACCCCTCCATCCCGCTCAGTACCCACCCCTCCATCCCCCTCAGTACCCACCCCTCCATCCCCCTCAGTACCCATCCCTCCATCTCGCTCAGTACCCACCCCTCCATCCCGCTCAGTACCCACCCCTCCATCCCCCTCAGTACCCATCCCTCCATCTCGCTCAGTATCTACCCCTCCATCTCGCTCAGTACCCTCCCCTCAGTACCCACCCCTCCATCCCCCTCAGTACCCACCCCTCCATCCCGCTCAGTACCCACCCCTCCATCTCGCTCAGTATCCACCCCTCCATCTCGCTCAGTACCCACCCCTCCATCCCCTCAGTACCCACCCCTCCATCCCCTCAGTACCCACCCCTCCATCCCCTCAGTACCCACCCCTCCATCCCGCTCAGTACCCACCCCTCCATCCCGCTCGGTACCCACCCCTCCATCCCCCTCAGTACCCACCCCTCCATCCCCCTCAGTACCCACCCCTCCATCCCCCTCAGTACCCACCCCTCCATCCCCTCAGTATCCACCCCTCCATCCCGCTCAGTACCCACTCCTCCATCCCCCTCAGTATCCACCCCTCCATCCCCCTCAGTACCCACCCCTCCATCTCGCTCAGTACCCACCCCTCCATCTCGCTCAGTACCCACCCCTCCATCCCCCTCAGTATCCACCCCTCCATCCCCCTCAGTATCCACCCCTCCATCTCGCTCAGTACCCACCCCTCCATCCCCCTCAGTATCCACCCCTCCATCCCCCTCAGTATCCACCCCTCCATCCCCCTCAGTACCCACCCCTCCATCCCCCTCAGTATCCACCCCTCCATCCCCCTCAGTATCCACCCCTCCATCCCGCTCAGTACCCACTCCTCCATCCCCCTCAGTATCCACCCCTCCATCCCGCTCAGTACCCACCCCTCCATCCCCCTCAGTATCCACCCCTCCATCCCCCTCAGTACCCACCCCTCCATCCCCCTCAGTATCCACCCCTCCATCCCACTCAGTATCCACCCCTCCATCTCCCTCAGTATCCACCCCTCCATCCCGCTCAGTACCCATCCCTCCATCCCGCTCGGTAACCTTCCCGACCGTTACCACCCAAGAACCTTCCCGACCGTTACCACCCAGCAACCTTCCCGACCGTTACCACCCAGCAACCTTTCCGACCGTTACCACCCAGTAACCCTCCCGACCGTTACCACCCAGCAACCTTCCCGACCGTTACCACCCAGCAACCTTCCCGACCGTTACCACCCAGCAACCTTCCCGACCGCTACCACCCAGCAACCTTCCCGACCGTTACCACCCAGCAACCTTCCCGACCGTTACCACCCAGCAACCTTCCCGACCGTTACCACCCAGCAACCTTCCCCGACCGTTACCACCCAGCAACCTTCCCGACCGTTACCACCCAGCAACCTTCCCGACCGTTACCACCCAGCAACCTTCCCGACCGTTACCACCCAGCAATTTTCCCGACCGCTACCACCCAGCAATTTTCCCGACCGCTACCACCCAGCAACCTTCCCGACTGTTACCACCCAGCAACCTTCCCGACCGTTACCACCCAGCTCCGTTAGACTGCGTGTAGACACCACGTGCAGACGATGCGCACGATGCGGAAACCAGCTGCGCACAATGCGCGTACCTACTGGCTGCGATTCTGGATGCGCACGATGCGCACGGTGCGTGCAGGCACTGGATGCGTGCAACTAATGTATTGGAATAGGCAACCGCATCCACTTCGCGCATAGTGAAGACTTTGTTTTAGCCTTTACACCCACGCGCGCACGCGTCCACCCACCCACGCGCACCGCGCGCACGCGCACACGCGCACACGCGTTCACGCGGACACGCGGACACGCGGACACGCGCACACGCGCACGCGCGGACACGTGGACACGCGGACACGCGGACACGCGTCCGCACGTCAATACGGCAGCGAATGGCTGTGCTGATCAGCTGATCAGTGCGCTGTACCCGGGAGCGGGGCCAGGGTACTGATATCAATAGCGGGGCCGCCGTGTTGCGGGATGGCACGAGCCGCGATCGGCCTGGGAATATCGAAATGGACCGGACACGGGGTGGCAGGGCGGCAGGGCGGCGGCAGGGCGGCGGCAGGGCGGCAGGGCGGCAGGGCGGCAGGGCGGCGGGGCGGCCGAGGTCATCCGAGGTCACCAACAGTTTTATGTCAATAACTCTCGACATCATGACGATAGAGAAGTGAAACTGACACCAATGTGTTTGTCTCGTCGAGGCACGTCTTCCCTCTTCCCATATGCAACATGACCTACTTAAGTCACCACTTACCTTGACCTGAAGTCAAATTTTTAGAGTTGACCTAACCTGGTCAACACTAATATGAATCGAAGCGCCTTGATGAGACAAACACGATGGCATCAAAATTATTGCATTGTCTCTATTAGGTTAAAATAAATCGTGAAAAACTGTTTGTAAAAAATAGCCTTTTTGACATTTCAGCTCTGGAACCTATACCATTGACCTGAGCTAAAATCTGAACACCTTGCCGATTGCATTTTCATGGAGTGTTCCATGGATTTTCAGTTTGTTCCTAGCTATCATAGTTCCTGTGATATCTGGAGGTTTTCTTGGAGCGAAGTCCTAAAACTGGGAAAATCTGACCTTCGTTGTCCTCTGATGACCTCAATATTGACTTGAGGAAAAATATCTGGGGTACTTTCGAAATGTGTTTGTCAAGAACTTTGGAACGTTTTTTTCCACGTCTTTCTAGCCCTGTTAGTTTTCGAGTTAGAGGGGTGTGTCTAACCCCCGGCACGGCGAAGGGTGGGCGCCGAGCACCGGAACGGCGCGGATTAATCAGGGAAATCACCGGGGCTCTGGACGGGTCTGGGCTGAGAATGTTGAAGTCATTGTGCGCAAGCTCAGGTCAGAGCTTACAGGTATTTTAACCAGCAGTTCACTTCCACAGCAACACACTGTTCCTGTGGCTGTGGTTTGTTTTTGGTTAGCATAGTTGTTCATTGTTTCACATTTATAGTATACAAGTAAATATGCTAGGATAATAATTGCAAATTTGTGAAAATAATTTATATCCTTAATCTGAACGGGCCGGACCGGGTCTGGGCCTCAATATTATTCATTTGACTGGGCCTGGTCCGGGCCTGGGCTTGGTGTTCATGGGCCCGGCCCGGGCCTGGCTGGGGGTTGGTGGGCCCGTGACGAACACTGGTACAAACTGAACATTCAAATAATATAAAAAAAACAAAACCTGAATTAATACCTACATTTTACTGTGTGATACCCGTTGACAGTAATGAATAGGGTATCATCTTTGAACAAATGTGAGGACAAATGATGGTAGGGTACCTACCATCAGAAGTTCCTCCATCAAACATGATCAAGAACACTTTGCAGCTTCAACATGGATCAAATGCAGCTTTGATTGTTAATTGTAACAAGGTCAGATACTAAGATATATGAACAGCAGAACAGTGCCTTGCTTCTTAAGCATAGCTTAGTTAGAATGATGACGATTGACGCTTATGACTTTTGAACCTCAACCCCCACATCAGCTATCTATTTTACATATCCTCGTCAGTCGATCGTTCGTAAAACAATAATAAAAAAAAATACAATTTTGACATTTCCACAAATACAATTTGACAAATTCCCATTTGCTTACTACGTCATTCTTACGAACGATCGCTGATGAGTGATGTAGATATGCGAAACACATCGAAATCTCCGAGCCATACTCTTGTTGAAAAGTCCAGATTAATAACGTAATTAAAACTATAAACTCCAGTCTCCCACATGTCTTGTCGTGGATGCTGATACGATGCCATTTACTTTTAACGAGAGGCAGCGTTTGGTGCAGCACTGGGGCAGCGCTCAATGAGCGCAGCGGGTTTTCTCTCGGATGAAGTGCTATTACTGATATCGCAAATCATTATAATGTTGGTTGTGAAGGATTTGGTTGTAGTTATTCAATTTTGCCAGTTCTTCATTGGTTTTACTGAATGACAACATTGTTATCTACGATTCCAGGCTAATAATTTATCAACCTTGATCTGGTTATGCATAGCTGCAGTTACAGGAAATAGTTCACACTTGGACATGTTTAACAAACACGATTTGATTATATTTTTTAATACAATTTATTTTTATATTGTCAAAAATGGCCTTATATCGCACCAATTCAGGACAGAAAGCCGTTCATTATTATTGTTTATCAAAACTATATGCATACTCTCTGAGTCAGAGTCCTGACGTCACGCGAATGTAAGCAGATGGTTCAGCCAATCAGATTCGAAAGTAGTCTGGTAAAGATAGGACTCGCATTGGAGATGTTGCCTACCGACGGCCGGCGATCGCTTGCTAGCACCAGCTGCAAGCTGATTGGCTGATGGTATTAGCCTCTGGCCGGTCTAGACCCAGCACCACACTGCTTTCGCCAGCACCGCATTCCTTCGCCAAAAAAAATCAAATATATTCGGGCTGGAGAGGTTTTGCAGTCAAGAAGACTTGCAGATAGGGGTTTCCCAACACGGGGCTTCAAAACTGCTATCTCAGTTTAAAACTACTGTTGAAGGTGAACTATTTCCTCTAGGAATTACAATGTAACGCATGCGAGAGATGTGACAGGTATTTCGACCTAATTCCAGCGGTAGTGAAAAAAACACCATCAGCTTCGAATATGTGCAATTTATTATGTTTTGCTGGATCCAACACTGAGCAAAATATGACAACTGTGATGGTATTTGCTTTCTCCGGCATACTTGTTACATCTGCCACTGCACACAAATGCTCGAACTTGCGATGACAATACTCTATTCATTATACTTTGTCAACACCAAAATGCGTATCCGTCACTATCTTCGAAACGCACGTGTAGATTATATCATGAGCACCATAGGCAGAATAATGCCCCCCCCCCATTTAATCACTCCTAGTGGCGCCTCTGATTTTCCGATACTCTGTTTATACTAAGTATAGCATGCACGAGGCAGTTTCCTATTGAATGATGTTTCATGTTTCTAAATCCGTTCACAACTTGACATCACATTTTGTTCCATAAAAAGTAATTATGGCCACCGGTGCTGGCGAGTTATCCCTATGTGCGGCGGGGCGACGGCCGGTGACCCGCGACTGACTGCGACTGACTGCGACTCGCTGGCGCCCGGCGCCGGTCACCCCCGTCAGTCGGCCGGCTGGCCCCATGTTTATGCCACTGCTGGTGCCGGGCGTGGTCCCGTCTCCGTCACTATTTACCGCCGAGGCCACGATGGCAGCCCACGGTCCGGGTGACCAGCTACGGCTGCGGAATGTGTAATGGACGGGACCGGGGGGCAGGGGCAGGAGGTGCCGTCTCTACCTCAGACGCCTGGGGCCAGGTCACCGGCCGGCGCGCCGTCGCCGAGCGTCTCGTGGGTTGTCTGGCTGGCTGCGCCGTCCCGGCTGTTCCGGCCAGCTGCGTGGTGTTGTTGTTTGTGGCGACACCGCCTGAAGTTCCGGTGCGCCTGTCGTGTACGTGCCCCGTCTTGTGCGTCACACGGCGGCCGACTCGGTCCAGTCTGTCTGGGCTCGGTCCAGTCTGTCTGGGCTCGGTCCAGTCTGTCGGGGCTCGGTCCAGTAACTTCAGTCCCGCCGTGCGTCACTTCATATCCAGTAACAGTCACGGCCTACCTTCTGTTTAGCGGTCCAGGCCAAATCGTGGTGTCGTCTGGTCAACTTCGTGACATCTTCGAGGTTAACTGGAATTTTCCGCAAAGGACAGTTTGATTTGCTGTGAGATGTTTGGTGGCTGTCGGAGCAGAGTTGTTTTGCGTCGCTGCAGCTGTCGGCCAGGCCGCCGACATGAATAGTTGCTGTAAACAAACTGTGAGGCCGCTGCCGATGGCGGTCGCTTGCAGGGGAGCTCTGGACAGCTGTTGCAGCTCGTCCAAGGCCGCCGCTGCCGTTCGAAAATCACCGTGGGTGGAGCGACAGTCGTTATTCACGCAGCGCTCACCTGGGATGTAGAGTCTACTAACGCAGCGCTCACCTGGGATGTAGTCTACTAACGCAGCGCTCACCTGGGATGTAGAGTCTACTAACGCAGCGCTCACCTGGGATGTAGAGTCTACTAACGCAGCGCTCACCTGGGATGTAGTCTACTAACGCAGCGCTCACCTGGGATGTAGAGTCTACTAACGCAGCGCTCACCTGGGATGTAGTCTACTAACGCAGCGCTCACCTGGGATGTAGAGTCTACTAACGCAGCGCTCACCTGGGATGTAGAGTCTACTAACGCAGCGCTCACCTGGGATGTAGTCTACTAACGCAGCGCTCACCTGGGATGTAGAGTCTACTAACGCAGCGCTCACCTGGGATGTAGAGTCTACTAACGCAGCGCTCACCTGGGATGTAGTCTACTAACGCAGCGCTCACCTGGGATGTAGTCTACTAACGCAGCGCTCACCTGGGATGTAGAGTCTACTAACGCAGCGCTCACCTGGGATGTAGAGTCTACTAACGCAGCGCTCACCTGGGATGTAGTCTACTAACGCAGCGCTCACCTGGGATGTAGAGTCTACTAACGCAGCGCTCACCTGGGATGTAGAGTCTACTAACGCAGCGCTCACCTGGGATGTAGTCTACTAACGCAGCGCTCACCTGGGATGTAGAGTCTACTAACGCAGCGCTCACCTGGGATGTAGTCTACTAACGCAGCGCTCACCTGGGATGTAGAGTCTACTAACGCAGCGCTCACCTGGGATGTAGTCTACTAACGCAGCGCTCACCTGGGATGTAGTCTACTAACGCAGCGCTCACCTGGGATGTAGAGTCTACTAACGCAGCGCTCACCTGGGATGTAGAGTCTACTAACGCAGCGCTCACCTGGGATGTAGAGTCTACTAACGCAGCGCTCACCTGGGATGTAGAGTCTACTAACGCAGCGCTCACCTGGGATGTAGTCTACTAACGCAGCGCTCACCTGGGATGTAGAGTCTACTAACGCAGCGCTCACCTGGGATGTAGAGTCTACTAACGCAGCGCTCACCTGGGATGTAGAGTCTACTAACGCAGCGCTCACCTGGGATGTAGAGTCTACTAACGCAGCGCTCACCTGGGATGTAGAGTCTACTAACGCAGCGCTCACCTGGGATGTAGAGTCTACTAACGCAGCGCTCACCTGGGATGTAGAGTCTACTAACGCAGCGCTCACCTGGGATGTAGAGTCTACTAACGCAGCGCTCACCTGGGATGTAGTCTACTAACGCAGCGCTCACCTGGGATGTAGAGTCTACTAACGCAGCGCTCACCTGGGATGTAGTCTACTAACGCAGCGCTCACCTGGGATGTAGAGTCTACTAACGCAGCGCTCACCTGGGATGTAGTCTACTAACGCAGCGCTCACCTGTGATGTAGAGTCTACTAACTCAGCGCTCACCTGGGATGTAGAGTCTACTAACGCAGCGCTCACCTGGGATGTAGAGTCTACTAACGCAGCGCTCACCTGGGATGTAGTCTACTAACGCAGCGCTCACCTGGGATGTAGAGTCTACTAACGCAGCGCTCACCTGGGATGTAGTCTACTAACGCAGCGCTCACCTGGGATGTAGAGTCTACTAACGCAGCGCTCACCTGGGATGTAGAGTCTACTAACGCAGCGCTCACCTGGGATGTAGAGTCTACTAACGCAGCGCTCACCTGGGATGTAGAGTCTACTAACGCAGCGCTCACCTGGGATGTAGTCTACTAACGCAGCGCTCACCTGGGATGTAGTCTACTAACGCAGCGCTCACCTGGGATGTAGTCTACTAACGCAGCGCTCACCTGGGATGTAGTCTACTAACGCAGCGCTCACCTGGGATGTAGTCTACTAACGCAGCGCTCACCTGGGATGTAGAGTCTACTAACGCAGCGCTCACCTGGGATGTAGTCTACTAACGCAGCGCTCACCTGGGATGTAGTCTACTAACGCAGCGCTCACCTGGGATGTAGTCTACTAACGCAGCGCTCACCTGGGATGCAGTCTACTAACGCAGCGCTCACCTGGGATGTAGTCTACTAACGCAGCGCTCACCTGGGATGTAGAGTCTACTAACGCAGCGCTCACCTGGGATGTAGTCTACTAACGCAGCGCTCACCTGGGATGTAGTCTACTAACGCAGCGCTCACCTGGGATGTAGAGTCTACTAACGCAGCGCTCACCTGGGATGTAGTCTACTAACGCAGCGCTCACCTGGGATGTAGTCTACTAACGCAGCGCTCACCTGGGATGTAGAGTCTACTAACGCAGCGCTCACCTGGGATGTAGTCTACTAACGCAGCGCTCACCTGGGATGTAGTCTACTAACGCAGCGCTCACCTGGGATGTAGTCTACTAACGCAGCGCTCACCTGGGATGTAGTCTACTAACGCAGCGCTCACCTGGGATGTAGAGTCTACTAACGCAGCGCTCACCTGGGATGTAGTCTACTAACGCAGCGCTCACCTGGGATGTAGTCTACTAACGCAGCGCTCACCTGGGATGTAGTCTACTAACGCAGCGCTCACCTGGAAGTAGTCTACTAACGCAGCGCTCACCTGGGATGTAGTCTACTAACGCAGCGCTCACCTGGGATGTAGAGTCTACTAACGCAGCGCTCACCTGGGATGTAGTCTACTAACGCAGCGCTCACCTGGGATGTAGAGTCTACTAACGCAGCGCTCACCTGGGATGTAGTCTACTAACGCAGCGCTCACCTGGGATGTAGTCTACTAACGCAGCGCTCACCTGGGATGTAGAGTCTACTAACGCAGCGCTCACCTGGGATGTAGAGTCTACTAACGCAGCGCTCACCTGGGATGTAGAGTCTACTAACGCAGCGCTCACCTGGGATGTAGAGTCTACTAACGCAGCGCTCACCTGGGATGTAGTCTACTAACGCAGCGCTCACCTGGGATGTAGAGTCTACTAACGCAGCGCTCACCTGGGATGTAGAGTCTACTAACGCAGCGCTCACCTGGGATGTAGAGTCTACTAACGCAGCGCTCACCTGGGATGTAGAGTCTACTAACGCAGCGCTCACCTGGGATGTAGAGTCTACTAACGCAGCGCTCACCTGGGATGTAGTCTACTAACGCAGCGCTCACCTGGGATGTAGTGTCTACTAACGCAGCGCTCACCTGGGATGTAGAGTCTACTAACGCAGCGCTCACCTGGGATGTAGAGTCTACTAACGCAGCGCTCACCTGGGATGTAGTCTACTAACGCAGCGCTCACCTGGGATGTAGAGTCTACTAACGCAGCGCTCACCTGGGATGTAGAGTCTACTAACGCAGCGCTCACCTGGGATGTAGAGTCTACTAACGCAGCGCTCACCTGGGATGTAGTCTACTAACGCAGCGCTCACCTGGGATGTAGTCTACTAACGCAGCGCTCACCTGGGATGTAGTCTACTAACGCAGCGCTCACCTGGGATGTAGAGTCTACTAACGCAGCGCTCACCTGGGATGTAGAGTCTACTAACGCAGCGCTCACCTGGGATGTAGAGTCTACTAACGCAGCGCTCACCTGGGATGTAGAGTCTACTAACGCAGCGCTCACCTGGGATGTAGTCTACTAACGCAGCGCTCACCTGGGATGTAGAGTCTACTAACGCAGCGCTCACCTGGGATGTAGAGTCTACTAACGCAGCGCTCACCTGGGATGTAGTCTACTAACGCAGCGCTCACCTGGGATGTAGAGTCTACTAACGCAGCGCTCACCTGGGATGTAGTCTACTAACGCAGCGCTCACCTGGGATGTAGAGTCTACTAACGCAGCGCTCACCTGGGATGTAGTCTACTAACGCAGCGCTCACCTGGGATGTAGTCTACTAACGCAGCGCTCACCTGGGATGTAGAGTCTACTAACGCAGCGCTCACCTGGGATGTAGAGTCTACTAACGCAGCGCTCACCTGGGATGTAGAGTCTACTAACGCAGCGCTCACCTGGGATGTAGAGTCTACTAACGCAGCGCTCACCTGGGATGTAGAGTCTACTAACGCAGCGCTCACCTGGGATGTAGAGTCTACTAACGCAGCGCTCACCTGGGATGTAGAGTCTACTAACGCAGCGCTCACCTGGGATGTAGTCTACTAACGCAGCGCTCACCTGGGATGTAGAGTCTATTAACGCAGCGCTCACCTGGGATGTAGTCTACTAACGCAGCGCTCACCTGGGATGTAGAGTCTACTAACGCAGCGCTCACCTGGGATGTAGAGTCTACTAACGCAGCGCTCACCTGGGATGTAGAGTCTACTAACGCAGCGCTCACCTGGGATGTAGTCTACTAACGCAGCGCTCACCTGGGATGTAGAGTCTACTAACGCAGCGCTCACCTGGGATGTAGTCTACTAACGCAGCGCTCACCTGGGATGTAGAGTCTACTAACGCAGCGCTCACCTGGGATGTAGAGTCTACTAACGCAGCGCTCACCTGGGATGTAGAGTCTACTAACGCAGCGCTCACCTGGGATGTAGAGTCTACTAACGCAGCGCTCACCTGGGATGTAGAGTCTACTAACGCAGCGCTCACCTGGGATGTAGAGTCTACTAACGCAGTGCTCACCTGGGATGTAGAGTCTACTAACGCAGCGCTCACCTGGGATGTAGAGTCTACTAACGCAGCGCTCACCTGGGATGTAGAGTCTACTAACGCAGCGCTCACCTGGGATGTAGAGTCTACTAACGCAGCGCTCACCTGGGATGTAGAGTCTACTAACGCAGCGCTCACCTGGGATGTAGAGTCTACTAACGCAGCGCTCACCTGGGATGTAGTCTACTAACGCAGCGCTCACCTGGGATGTAGAGTCTACTAACGCAGCGCTCACCTGGGATGTAGAGTCTACTAACGCAGCGCTCACCTGGGATGTAGAGTCTACTAACGCAGCGCTCACCTGGGATGTAGAGTCTACTAACGCAGCGCTCACCTGGGATGTAGAGTCTACTAACGCAGCGCTCACCTGGGATGTAGAGTCTACTAACGCAGCGCTCACCTGGGATGTAGAGTCTACTAACGCAGCGCTCACCTGGGATGTAGAGTCTACTAACGCAGTGCTCACCTGGGATGTAGAGTCTACTAACGCAGCGCTCACCTGGGATGTAGTCTACTAACGCAGCGCTCACCTGGGATGTAGAGTCTACTAACGCAGCGCTCACCTGGGATGTAGAGTCTACTAACGCAGCGCTCACCTGGGATGTAGAGTCTACTAACGCAGCGCTCACCTGGGATGTAGAGTCTACTAACGCAGCGCTCACCTGGGATGTAGTCTACTAACGCAGCGCTCACCTGGGATGTAGAGTCTACTAACGCAGCGCTCACCTGGGATGTAGAGTCTACTAACGCAGCGCTCACCTGGGATGTAGAGTCTACTAACGCAGCGCTCACCTGGGATGTAGTCTACTAACGCAGCGCTCACCTGGGATGTAGTCTACTAAAGCAGCGCTCACCTGGGATGTAGTCTACTAACGCAGCGCTCACCTGGGATGTAGTCTACTAACGCAGCGCTCACCTGGGATGTAGAGTCTACTAACGCAGCGCTCACCTGGGATGTAGAGTCTACTAACGCAGCGCTCACCTGGGATGTAGTCTACTAACGCAGCGCTCACCTGGGATGTAGTCTACTAACGCAGCGCTCACCTGGGATGTAGTCTACTAACGCAGCGCTCACCTGGGATGTAGAGTCTACTAACGCAGCGCTCACCTGGGATGTAGTCTACTAACGCAGCGCTCACCTGGGATGTAGTCTACTAACGCAGCGCTCACCTGGGATGTAGAGTCTACTAACGCAGCGCTCACCTGGGATGTAGAGTCTACTAACGCAGCGCTCACCTGGGATGTAGAGTCTACTAACGCAGCGCTCACCTGGGATGTAGAGTCTACTAACGCAGCGCTCACCTGGGATGTAGTCTACTAACGCAGCGCTCACCTGGGATGCTGATTGGAGTTTAAATTGGATGATGATAAACGCAGGGCTGCACTTTGCTGTGAAGCAGTGTCCCGTCACGGTGTGCGCCCCATTCAGGGGCGTCGCTACCAGGGGGGGGGGGGCGGGTGCCCCGGACCCCCCCCCCCCCCCACACACACACACTTTTGAGCGGCTGAAGACACCCCTCAAAAGGTGGGTCTGTTCTGGGTTTGAGAGGGCTCTAAAACAAACTCCCAAAAAATAAAACCAAGGAAAAAACGCCAGCATATGGGTGTGCGCCCCTATGCTAGTGAGGGTCCAAGCTCATGTTCGCCCCCCCCCCCCCCGCCCCCCCCCCCCCAGTGGCGTACCGAATTTACGGTCATTCAGGGCATGACCTGGTCCTTTGGACCCGAGGCGCCCATGCAAAGCTGGCGCCCCTCCGATCAGTGACGGCGCCACTCCGCCCAGTGACTGCGCTCTTGCGGCCAGTGACGGCGCCCCCGGCCAGTGAGGGCGCCCCCTGCCATAGACGGCTCTTCTCCGGCCCGTAACAGCGCCCCTCCGGCCAGCGACGGCGCCCCTCCGACCAGTGGCGGTCCCCCTCCGGCCAGTGAAGGAGCCCCCTCCGGTCAGTGACGGCGTCCCTCCGGCCAGTGACGGCGCCCTTCCGACCAGTGGCGGTGCCCCCTCCGGCCAGTGAAGGAGCCCCCTCCGGCCAGTGACTGCGCCCCTCCGGCCAGTGACCACGCCCCTCCGGCGGGTGACGACGCCCCTCCGACTAGTGACTGCCCCTATCCGGCCCGTAGCGCCCCCCCCCCCCCCGGCTAGTGACGGCGCCCCACAAAACGTTTAAAGGCACGACGAGCACGTGTGGAAGGAGAAGCACCCCCCCTTGCAAAATGTTCGCAAATATTGGTGGCGCCCCTGTCGATTGGGTGGCGTCCCTCAAGGCAATGACCTGGTCCTTTGTGAATTTCTGCGCACGCCACTGTGCGCCCCTCTCCCAAAATGTTGCGCCCCCCTTGAGTACAGGTCCGATATGGCTGCAGGATGCCTTCCGAGGGCGGCAAGATGTCTTCCGAGGGCGGCAAGGTGCCTTCTAAGGGCGGCATAATACGCTCTGAGGGCGGCAGAGTGCCTTCCGAGGGCGGCAGAGTGCCTTCCGAGGGCGGCAAAGTGACTTCCGGTGGCGGCATGATGCCTACCAAGGGCGGAATAATGCGCTCTGTGGGCGGCAAAATGCTTTCCGAGGGCGGCAACATGTCTTCCAAGGGCGGCATGACGCCTTCCAAGGGCGGTATAATGCGGTCTGAGCGCGGCAAAATGCCCTCCGAGGGCGGGAGGATATCTTCCGAGGGCAGCATGGTACCTTCCAAGGGTGGCATAATGCACTATGAGGGCGGCATAATGCCTTCTGAGGGCGGCAAGATGTCTTCTGAGGGCGGCATAATACGCTCTGATGGCGGCATAATACGCTCTGAGGGCGACAAAATGCCTTCCGAGGGCGGCAAGATGTCTTCCGAGGCTTTCCGAGGGCGGCATAATGCGCTCTGAGGGCGGCATAATACGCCCTGAGGGCGGCATAATACGCACTGAGGGCAGCAACATGCTTTCCGAGGTCGTCAAGATGTCTTCCGAGGGCGCCATGATGCTTTCCAAGGGTGGCATAATGCGCTGTGAGGGCGGAAAAATGCCTTCCGAGGACGGCATGATGCCTTTCGAGGGCGGCAAGATGTCTTCCGAGGGCGGCATGATGCCTTCCGAGGGCGGCATAATGCGTTGTGACTGTGCAGTCGGCGCCTCTGCATGCCTATTGGGGGGGGGGGGGGGGGGGCTGCGAGTGCAGGTGTCGCCCCTCGAGTCGTGAGTGCCGGCGCTTAGATCGGCGGCACCCCTTTGCATCGCAAATGAGGTTTCTTTTGGACTGGAGATGACGATCCCAACAGCCGTGACCTCCCCCCCCCCCCCCCAACCGCATCCGTGACTGACTTAGTCTCGGGGCTGGGGCTCACACAGAACGGCAGTGAGGCGATGGCTGGTCTGCCAACGTTGTTTTATTGTTATTTATTTATATATTGTTTAAGAGTCTAGAGGAGATTTATGAAACAGCGTTTCATATGTTTGCTAGCTTTCAGTCCAGATCTCACGTTTGCCTACAGAGGTTTTCAGACATTACATTGACACTCATATGATGTAGGTATACCAAATGTACCTAATTGATTCAATGCTGTGAATATGTGGAGTGAAACGCATCGAGTTGAAGTCGATATGATCCGTTAAACTCGTCGCTCATTAGTCAGTAATATGTCCCATGTTGATGTGCAATGCGCAGTCCTTGCACGAGCGTACTGCAGTGAGGGTTATGTGTAGTTGTCAAAGCTGTATTTTTTGTCGATTGAAAATCAAGAAAAAAAATAGAATTGCCCGCTGCGTAACGTCGGCATTTATATTCGATATTTATATTGTATGCATTGATTCGTCGGGGCGCCCCTCTAGGCCGGGGTGCCCTCTGGGTATGGCGCCCCCTGGCAGTGTACCCCCACACTTTTTAGCAGGTAGCGACGCCTCTGGCCCCAATCTTAGGGCGGAGGCATTCTGAAGTCTATTCTTTCCATGCAACGCCCATGCGACTCCTGATTGCAACTGTCGGTGACCGTTACACAGCCCAAATCGTGCTTAGAATTTGAGAATGGTTCCAGTAAATTAATGTGGCCATCAATGCGACATAGGTGGCTACCGCACAGCCAGGGACTCCGCCACAGGCGGAGGCGTAATGTTAGGCGTAATGTTAGGCGTTAGGCGTAATGTTAAAATCTGAAAATGTTTGGGGGGGGGGGGGGGGGGGGGGGGGCACACGTTCCCCCCGCCTGTGGCGGAGCCCCTGGCTGTGCGGTAGCCACCTATGTCGCATTGATGGCCACATTAATTTACTGGAACCATTCTCAAATTCTAAGCACGATTTGGGCTGTGTAACGGTCACCGACAGTTGCAATCAGAGGAGTCACAAACCACAAATCAGGAGTCAAACCACAAGGCACAACCACAAACCACACTGCAGAGTGCAGTGTACACAGAACAGTTCTCGGCATGTGAAACCTCAAACCACATCAAACACCGGGCAGGGCTTGGCCGTGCAGAGCACATCTGTTTCTCCTACGGTTCTAATGGGGCGGAGGTGGTTCTCGTTTGAGGCCGGCGGTGCACATCTGTGACACTATCCCCGCTGCAGAATCCCGCCACTCCCTGGTTACCATGGCAACCGGGCCGGATCCGGGCGGTGCCCGCTCTCAGGAAGTGACCAGTGAGCATCAGATGGAACTCTGTCTGGCATGCCGAGTCATGACGCATTCACAGAGTCATGACGCATTCACAGAGGCATGACGCCTTCACAGAGTCATGACGCCTTCACAGAGTCATGACGCATTCACAGAGTCATGACGCATTCACAGAGTCATGACGCATTCACAGAGTCATGACGCATTCACAGAGTCATGACGCATTCACAGTCATGACGCATTCACAGAGTCATGACGCATTCACAGAGTCATGACGCATTCACAGTCATGACGCATTCACACAGTCATGACGCATTCACACAGTCATGACGCATTTACACAGTCATGACGCATTCACAGAGTCATGACGCATTCACAGAGTCAGGACGCATTCACAGAGTCAGGACGCCTTCACAGAGTCAGGACGCATTCACAGAGTCATGACGCATTCACAGTCATGACGCATTCACAGTCATGACGCATTCACAGTCATGACGCATTCACAGTCATGACGCATTCACAGAGTCATGACGCATTCACAGAGTCATGACGCATTCACAGAGTCATGACTCATTCAGAGTCATGACGCCTTCACAGAGTCATGCCGCCTTCACAGAGTCATGACGCATTCACAGAGTCATGACGCATTCACAGAGTCATGACGCATTCACAGTCATGACGCATTCACAGTCATGACGCATTCACAGTCATGATGCATTCACACAGTCATGACGCATTCACACAGTCAGGACGCATTCACAGAGTCAGGACGCATTCACAGAGTCAGGACGCATTCATAGAGTCAGGACGCATTCACAGAGTCATGACGCATTCACAGAGTCATGACGCATTCACAGAGTCATGACGCATTCACAGAGTCATGACGCATTCACAGTCACGACGCATTCACAGTCATGACGCATTCACAGTCATGACGCATTCACAGAGTCATGACGCATTCACAGAGTCATGACACATTCACAGTCATGACGCATTCACAGAGTCATGACGCATTCACAGAGTCATGACGCATTCACAGAGTCATGACGCATTCACAGAGTCATGACGCATTCACAGAGTCATGACGCATTCACAGAGTCATGACGCATTCACAGAGTCATGACGCATTCACAGAGTCATGACGCATTCACAGAGTCATGACGCATTCACAGAGTCATGACGCATTAACAGAGTCATGACGCATTCACAGAGTCATGACGCATTCACAGAGTCATGACGCATTCACAGAGTCATGACGCATTCACAGAGTCATGACGCATTCACAGAGTCAGGACGCCTTCACAGAGTCAGGACGCCTTCACAGAGTCAGGACGCATTCACAGAGTCATGACGCATTCACAGAGTCATGACACATTCACAGAGTCATGACACATTCACAGTCATGACGCATTCACAGAGTCATGACGCATTCACAGAGTCATGACGCATTCACAGAGTCATGACGCATTCACAGAGTCATGACGCATTCACAGAGTCATGACGCATTCACAGTCATGACGCATTCACAGAGTCATGACGCATTCACAGAGTCATGACGCATTCACAGAGTCAGGACGCATTCACAGAGTCAGGACGCATTCACAGAGTCAGGACGCATTCACAGAGTCATGACGCATTCACAGAGTCATGACACATTCACAGAGTCATGACGCATTCACAGAGTCATGACGCATTCACAGAGTCATGACGCATTCACAGAGTCATGACGCATTCACAGAGTCATGACGCATTCACAGAGTCATGACGCATTCACAGAGTCATGACGCATTCACAGAGTCATGACGCATTCACAGAGTCATGACGCATTCACAGAGTCATGACGCATTCACAGAGTCATGACGCATTCACAGAGTCATGACGCATTCACAGAGTCATCGAGTCATGACGCATTCACAGAGTCATTACGCATTCACAGTCATGACGCATTCACAGAGTCATGACGCCTTCACAGAGTCATGACGCCTTCACAGAGTCAGGACGCCTTCACAGAGTCATGACGCCTTCACAGAGTCATGACGCATTCACAGAGTCATGACTCATTCACAGAGTCATGACTCATTCACACAGTCATGACGCATTCACACAGTCATGACGCATTCACACAGTCATGACGCCTTCAGTCATGACGCCTTCAGTCATGACGCCCTTCAGAGTCATGACGCATTCACAGTCATGACGCATTCACAGAACAGAGTCATGACGCATTCACAGAGTCATGACGCCTTCACAGAGTCATGACGCCTTCACAGAGTCATGACGCCTTCACAGAGTCATGACGCCTTCACAGAGTCATGACGCCTTCACAGAGCCATGACGCCTTCACAGAGTCATGACGCCTTCACAGAGTCATGACGCCTTCACAGAGTCATGACGCATTCACAGAGTCATGACGCATTTGCGCCATATCACTTTGTTGGGAATGCAACCAAAGGATCTCATATTTTCCTCTTCCTAAGCCAGCTGTTTTCAATGACGGCTTATGCTCACCTCACGTTTGTTGGAATCCCGTTCTGAGGCGTTACTGGTATTCTCGGGAGTGTCGGGGGCGCTCATCTTCGGCACAGATCATCCTTCCCTCCCTCTCTCCCCCGGCTCCGCTCCCCTCTCTTTCTCGGCCTCGGGGGCACCTGTCGCGCCTCTCTGGCCTGCTTCCGGCTATGACGGCACAACACCAGACGACCGCCGTCCAGGAATGCCTTCAGGCGCTGACGTCATTGCGCCGCCATCCGGGGCGGCTGCGGTGCAGTTTGTGCGGCTGCGGACGCCGGCCGGCCACAGCTAGCAGCACTGCGTGCACAGTGACACTGCACAGTGCACAGTGACACTGCACAGTGCACAGAGCACAGCCGGAGGTCCGCCCGCTGCCACTCCCCTCTCTCCCTTCCTCTCCCCGCCCCACCCCTTCCCCGTGCATCCCGTCATCTCCCTGGGTGCAGAGTTGCCTCCCTCGCTCTGTTCCGGCTGGTCTGATCGGTCTCCCTCCATCTCTCCCAGCCAGCTCTATCCGCCTCCCTCCCTCTCTCCCAGTGGGTTCAATCTCACTCACTCCCTCTCTCTCTCAGTTGGTCTGATCCCCCTCCCTCCCTCCCTCCCTCCCTCCCTCCCTCCCGTCTGCCTACTGAGATCGCAAATACGCCTCAGTTTATCCTCAGTCTGCCTACTGAGATCACATATACGCCTCAGTTTATCCTCAGTCTGCCAACTGAGATCACATATACGCCTCCGTTCATCCTCAGTCTGCCTACTGAGATCACATATACGCCTCCGTTCATCCTCAGTCTGCCTACTGAGATCACATATACGCCTCAGTTCATCCTCAGTCTGCCTACTGAGATCACATATACGCCTCAGTTCATCCTCAGTCTGCCTACTGAGATCACATATACGCCTCAGTTCATCCTCAGTCTGCCTACTGAGCCCTACTGAGATCACATATACGCCTCAGTTCATCCTCAGTCTGCCTTGTCAGAGAGGAACTCTTGAGCAATCGCAAGTTGCGATCCCTGGTCACCAGTCGGCGTGGGTCCGAAATATTCTCTAACCGGCTGCGTGACCGACTGCGTGAGGGATCGTGCAACCCCTCACGCAGCCAGTCACGCAGCCGGTCACGCAGCCGGTCACGCAGCCGGTCACGCAGCCAGTCACGCAGCCAGTCACGCAGCCAGTCACGCAGCCAGTCACACAGCCAGTCACACGGCCGGTCACACGGCCAGTCACACGGCCAGTCACACGGCCGGTCACGCAGGCAGCCTGGTCACGCGCGAGCGTGGCGTCAGCAGTGTCCGCCCGTCAGCACCCGCGTGTCAGCGCCGTCAGCACCACATGCTGGCACATGCGCCGAACCCGCTGAAAAACTGAGGTCCCCGCTACGTGCGTGAGGGCAGCTGAGAAGGCTCAGACCGGGCAATACACCGCGGATCGAATCACCGCGCTGGCGCCAAACGACCACGAGCCACGAGAGGTCTGGAAGCTGGACAGATGCGTAGCAATAGACCGTCGGCTGCGGGGTTACGTGCGTGTCTGTTGTAGCCTGTAGGGCGGGTGGGGTGGGGGTAGGCCAAGCCAGTCTGCACTAGGGTGGCGACTGTGGATTGGCGACCACGGTGAGCTTGACGCCGCCATAACTTGGGAACAGACATCTGTTTGCCGCCATCCAAATGACTGCGCCTCAGAGGGGAGTTAATTAGACCCCAAGCAGCGGCGTCGCAGTGACCTTGAAAAGTGAAACTTGCCAGTCGCGGCAGAGCGGCTGATGGGGGAAGGGAGGGGAGGGTGCGGCTGATGGTATGAAGTGATGCAGGGGCAGTGGCGTACCCATAATTCACTCCAGGAGGGGGAATTTTTTGAGCAGGGGGTTTAGAAGGGCATATTTTCAACATTTTTCCCCAAAACAAAATCGCAAAAAATCATTCATCTTTGGAGCATCTTTGGAAATAAGGGCCCGAAGTTGGAAATAGGGCCCTTCAGGCTCTATTTCCAAAGGGGTACATACAGCCAAGGGGGCACGTACGGACCATCGGGGGGGGGGGGGGAATTGCCCCGTTTGCCCCCCCCCCCTCTAGGGTACGCCTATGTACAAGGGGTACACTGGCACATCACTGGTACATCAGTGCAATGACGCGGGTGTGTGCATCGTGGTTTCTGCGGTAATATCAGAGATCGTAAATTTCGAATAATTATCATTTCGAATAATGCTAATTAATGATAATAATAATACATTATGGTACTCAAGGAAAAAGAGGGCACCCACTCAGAGTTCGACCGTACCGGATTCATAAGGTAGACTTGAGACCATATCGACCGTGGTCCCGGGTGACCCGGGTCGGTCCGCCGGACCAGAGACCGGCCGGACCAGACCGGGGTCGCTGCCAGGTACGCACCTCGCCGGCTGCTGTGACTCACTCCCTTCCCCTCCCTCCCTCCCTGCCTCCCCCTCTCCTCCCCGCCGGGCCGCATAACCTGAGCCGGCGCGGCGCGACCTGCGATGGAAATGAGCTCAGCTGGAGCGGTGCTGCGGGCCGCGAACGCGCCGCCGCGTGCTCGTGTCGTGTCGCAACGGGACCCGCACCGCACCGGCGGCGGCGGAGGGCGGGGGAGGACGGGGGAGGGCGGACGGACGGACGGGCGGGCGGGCGGGCGGGCGGGCGGACGGACGGACGGACGGACGGACGGGTTCAGCTGCCTCCTGTCTGCTCCAGTCTGGTCTGAGGCCAATTTCACAAAGTAAAAAAGTTTGTAATTACAAGGAATTTCTTTGTTATTACAAATAATTTGTGCACATGTTTGTAGTTTGGATTTCTCAAAACCCCAGGGCAGTAAATCTCGATTTACTATTTACAATTCAATTTAGGGGGGGGGGGAGATTCTGCCCCCCCAGAGATCTCGAGAACTGCTCGGTCGATTTCAATGGGGAAAACATCATTCGATTCATCATGACAAGATCTCTCTTTTTGGACCCCAACATTTTTGTTTTGTTGACAAATGGGGGCCAGGGGGCAAAAAATCCGAAAATTTTGGGTGTTCTTGAAAGGTCATTGCGGCCATGTGGCTCGACCGATTTTCATGCTCCAATCGTTTTTGAGCTTCAAATGTACTGGTATTTAATATATCAAAAGACAAAAACAAAATACAAAATCATAGGCGTATTCAGGGAATGTAAAATGGGGGATTTTCTGGGGGAAAATATGGGTTGTTCGTGATTGTTCATGACGACATGAACGGCACATGTGGGTATTATATGCTGTAATTGGTTAAATTTGATATATTGCGCATAAGCAGATCCAGGAAAAAAATGGGGGGGGGGGGGGCACCATGCGCGTAACGCTTTTATCATCTTACTAATTTGAAGTAATTTGAGGGTGGGAATCGCCTCCCATTTTTTATTCTGAGTGCGCCTCTGCCCCAAAAATATGTACAATCCCAGTATCTATGATGCATATTGCATTGAAATTGTTTCTGACGCATTTATTGAACTGCAAACCACGAAGGAAGTATGCGACACAAAACCGCATTCGTAACAACCTCCCAAAAACAGGAGCCTGGAACCGCCTCTGCTAGACCGATATTTTTTTTTAATTGACAACACTCGCCATTCAATTTTGCGGAAAGTCACAAAGTTTCAGGACGCTAGGCCTAACGGTTTAGAAGCAGCAAGTGAAAAACCACCGGGAGGGGCAGAATCTGCCCCGCAGGGAATAGGGTTAAAGGGTTTCGGTTCAAAGGGTTATCTTCTATCTTGTAGTTTGCTTCTCTGCTGGTTTACCATTTTTAGCTTCTTATCGTGTTGTATCGTGGGTCATTTAATCTGTTGAGTTTCGCCGCTTGTTGGACAGGACAAGCGGACAAGCGTACAGGACACGGTTCATAGCTGCCAGTTGCACGTTTGACCGCTGCACCATTCGTCTGGCT
Source organism: Chirona hameri (assembly GCA_036785665.1). NCBI lineage: Eukaryota > Metazoa > Arthropoda > Thecostraca > Balanomorpha > Balanidae > Chirona > Chirona hameri. The sequence continues at coordinate 25,931 of JAXIVJ010012475.1, forward strand.
CGCTTGCCAGCTTGTACTGCTGCTGCTGCTGCCTTGTCGGTCCATCAGCATGGTGTCTGTGGATCACCTGTGACCGGTGAACAGGCGTTAGTGGATCACCTGTGACCGGTGAACAGACGTTAGTGGATCACCTGTGACCGGTGAACAGGCGTTAGTGGATCACCTGTGACCGGTGAACAGGCGTTAGTGGATCACCTGTGACCGGTGAACAGGCGTTAGTGGATCACCTGTGATTGGTGAACAGGCGTTAGTGGATCACCTGTGACCGGTGAACAGGCGTTAGTGGATCACCTGTGACCGGTGAACAGGCGTTAGTGGATCACCTGTGACTGGTGAACAGGCGTTAGTGGATCACCTGTGACCGGTGAACAGGCGTTAGTGGATCACCTGTGACTGCAGATGGTCAGGGAAGGCCCTCGTCCGCTCCGTGCCCGCTCTGTACCTGTCCCATGTCTAGACGGGCCCGCTGTAGACGGTACCGACCGAGCCAATGCTTCACCTTGTCTCGGCGAAGGCCGAGACAAGGTGAGATGGCGGCTCGCACGTGTCTCGTCAGCTGACCGCCGCCGTTGCGGGGGCGGGGGCGGGGGCGGGGGCGGGGGCGGCGGCGGAGGCCGCTGGAGTCATTTAAACACCCAGGCCACGCGCACACCACGCGCCTTACGCAACGGACGAAACAGCTGTGGGCGAAGCAGGCGCCACGTGCATTAGGCTATCGCTTATGCTGCAGGGTTGTGAAACTTCTATCGCCGCGTTTCAAGCAAATGTCAAATTATGCCGTCAGTACGAAGACTGTGCAGAATAACTGGAATGACGTCAAGGGGTGACGTGCGGCTGCCCTTCTATCGCATTGGGCGGACACTTTCCCTCTGCTTAGGAGTCCGAATGCGTAATTGAGGAAACCTTGCATGGATGTAAAATGGATTTCATATCCATATGCGCCATTCGTTAAAAATGGTGCAGGATTTTGATGAGGCACTGTGCCGTCAAGTCTGAACGTCTGAACAGACATTCTGTCTGTGCTATGCACATTGCACACTGCAGAAAGGGCATCCCATATGTTTTGACTTTGAAGGACTTTAGTGTAACATTCCGTTTACAAATTCGTTGGTGTAACTGTACCCTGTTGTTGATGGAAAAGCGGTCCGGATGGCATCGTGCACGACGTTCTATAGCAATACAGTGCATCGTGTATGTGGCTCGTTGGCATTGCTAATGATAAAACCAGTCACACCCGCGGCAACGTTTTTATTGTCAAATGACGATTCTTCTCACGAAGCGCGAGCCAAACAATCTGCTGAGGACTAAACACAGTCTGTTTGTTTTCATTTCGTTGTAATGGTAACTGATGTTTCTGGTGTCTGGGAAACATCCATTTTCAATCACAAACGCAGGTATTTTGCAAGTTTGTAGCGTATGAAACTTTACAAATAACCTGACAGAGAAAAACGTTAGTGATTGTCTGGTGTACAGACATCCTTAAAGGGACTGTCCCACCTTTTTGAAAGTTGTCAAATCACACTTAAGTGTATGTCTACATGTCAGGCGAGGTCAGCTGAACATATTCGTGATTTTTTCCCGAAAAAAAAGTTTATCTTGGAAGATATACAACTTTTAGTTTTAAGCGGAAAGTTGGGTTGGTGAAGTCATTTTTTTTTAAATAACAGGGAAATCCTTTGTGCTGCCAAATGTATGGCACAATTTTTTGTCGACATCTATTGCGCAGAAAAAGCGAACCACTCGGTGTCCAGATTGTCTAGCACTATCAGCTGGAGTTGTTGCAGCAGTTGGCCGCCAGGAATCGCTAGTGAGCCAGGGTGTGATGACGTCGCAAGCAAATGGTACCACTAAAGATTGATTGATTGATTGATTTATAAATAAATAAATATTTAGCGTTAAATATTTAACTGGTACCATTTGCTTGCGACGTCATAACACCCTGGTTCACCAACGGTACCTGGCGGCCAACTGCTGGATCAACCCCAGCTGATAGTGGTAGCCTCTAGATTGCGAACCACCCGGGATCGAGAAATGAAAGACGAAAATATTCCAAGGCTGACCTTAAAGCAAGTCGACTATCATTACCAGTTGGGTAAAGAGAGACGACGCTGTCGGTTTAGAGGCCCTATTCAAATACACATGGGCCTTATTATGAAATGGGTGGGGTAGAGCGGACACGGGCCGCTCTACTCTCCCCCGCTCAACAACTTCTCGCTAACGGCATGCTACCACTGGCGGATCCAGGGGGGGGGGGGGATTAGGAGCAAACGCCCCCTCACAGGAACATTTGGGATGGGGCATTCAATACAAGTATGCCCCGCACGTTCCTGCATTGGCTGTAAAAAGTGATAACTAAGAAGTGCAGAATCTCCCCCCCCCCTTCCAGGATTTCCTTCCAGGGATTTTCTCAATAACTTGAAAACTATTATATATATATATATATATATATATATATATATATATATATATATATATATATATATATTATATATATATATATATATATATATATATATTGTATTATAACACCAATATTTGCTATGTTATATGTGCGCAAAGTTCAACCTCCGGTGATTAGGTACGGCCGCCCGGCCGACCGCCGCTCGAAACGATAAGTGTATCTCTGATGCCATTACCCGGCGTAGAAATGTGAATGTATCGCAATTAATTGCCTAGGAAGACATACAGCCTCATCAAATATATTGTATTTGTTTGGGATTGATATTCCTTCTCGTGACATAGTACAGGCGCGGATCCAGGATTTCGGTCAGGATACCGAAACAATGACCCAGGGCCCCGATGTGCCCCCAGCCAGCCTGAGGGGCCTTCTAAGGCCGACCGAAAGCCCTCAGTCGGCCCGAGGGGACCCTCGGTAGGCCATGAGGGGACCTCAGAAGACCTGAGACTTCAACATGGGTTTGTCCGACGTTTTTTTGCGACCATTTAGAGGCCCTCCAAAATATAGTGGCCTAAATCCGAGGAGATAACATTTCGCGGAATTTTTTTTTGTAGGGGGGGGGGCTTTGGCCGTGGGAGGGGGGCCTTTTGCCGAGGGGGCCCCTGGGTTTATTGCCCCCATTAAAAAATACGATCCGCCGCCACTGGTACTACTCAGAATGGTGTCTCAAAACCTAAGGAATACCGATATCAGTCACATTGATATCGAGTTTCCAGTCTGTTTGTATAATGTGACACAATCTATGGGTTTGCATCCTTGAAAAATACCCAAATATAGCTAATCTACAGCCTCTTATGTCGACAATTTTCGCAGATGTCCTCAGCAAAGAACGCACAGGTTTGGGTGTAAATTTTAAGCTTATGAGGTATTCTGGGAAAATACTGCTATGTCGACCGATACAATTATTATTTCAACTTTCATATACACCTTTAAAATATTGTCTTACGCATCATAAAACTAAGTAAATGCCTTAAAAATGCACACGCACACACGCCCGTACATTGCCAGTGAACCAATATGGCGAACCCGTTGAAATGTAAACAAACGATTCTCCCCCGGTTTCACGATCATCACAACCTGACCAATCACCGTCGAGACTTGCTCAAGACTGATTGGTCAATACTAGCTGTTAGCCAAATATAGCTTATGAGCAGATCCGATTAACACGGCCAAGGTGCGGAAGCTGCTCGCGGTTGTCACACTTTTTACCAATGTTGAAGGAGCGGGTACACCCCCCCCCCCCCCCTGGGCTTTGGATGGAAAGTATGGCCCCATTACCGCAAATACTTCGATTTTGACCCTTGCCCTGGCTGTGACCTGACATGTGACCTTATTTTGGAAATGTCGCGTATGCTTTGAATGCGTCTCATTGAGAGTTTGCGATTGCCTACTTACGCCTCTCACTTTGGTTATATGGATAGGAAGATGACGAGGGGCGTGTTCGGCTGAATACCCCAGCAGGGCGCGGGGATAATTAGGAAAAAACTCCCCCTCCCCCGTTAATGACTGGTTTGCGCTGAGGACCCGACGCCCCCCCCCCCCCCGTATTTTTGTTCGCGATGACGACCCGATGTCACCTCCCCCTCCCCCCCTCCCCCCCCCACCCCGGTCAACAACTTTTCACAGATGAAGCTGAGCGTAATTCCCCCCCCCCCCCCACCCCAACTCGAACCCTAGCTCCGCCAGTGCTGCTACCCCGCCCCTCCCGGTCAACAACGATTGCTTTTGACTGCGACTGTGGCTGCCTCCCCCCCTAGTAAAAAAATCGTGGCGACGCCCCTGAGAATGTACAGTATACACATTACACTCCTCGGACTCAGAGTGATTGTTAAGGCAGCCCTGTTGTGTACCTACTGACCTTGATTCCAATCAAACCGGAGATAAGGTCCGAGGCAGGAAACACGCGGCAGTCCTGACAAAAAGGAAAAAAAGGAAACAACATTCAGTTTCGTCTGCTATGACGTACAAACTCAGATTTATGTGTTGAAAGTGGGTTAGTTACCTGGCTGTGCCCACGGAAAATGTCTTTATCAAATAGCAATAGCCACGCAAACTGCTAAGAAAATAGCAGCGATTAAAGTAGTTATTAATTTTGGAGTGTTCACTCGGATCTTTCCCTGTATAGTTTGAACGACTTTTGAAATTAAGTTTCTTACCGTGAAGCTCATGCATTTGCTCGTGGGTTGTGTTGTTGGAGAGACGTGTCGTTCTGAAGGAATGAATAGGGCATGATTTATGCCGACGGGTTACCTATCAGATGTGTGAACGATTGGATCATTAATGGGTATTAATGTCACATCCACCAAATCGTCAAGCGTACCTATACATGTCTGATTGATAGCATCTGTGAGCCACTGCTCGTTTCAGCAGATAGTGAGGCGTGTCGCCGTTAACTTACATGCACAAAATCCGGAGAAGTTATGTCGTCCTCCTAATAAGCTGATGTTCTTTAGCAAGCGAACAAGTACTCGAGTTTTCCTTTTATGGTGATGCTGTTAAGATTGACCCACATTCTCCGCCATCTGTTTTTATCTTCGCTGTATCACCACAATGGCTATCTGGCCCGCCATTTGCTTCACATTTCCGTCGTCGTTACGTCTCGACCGCCATTTGCTTCACATTCCCGCTCTTCGTTACGTAAACTTTCGTGACACGCGTTACCAAGTATATGGCGATTCGATCTACGATTCCACTGAAAAGGAAAGTCTTCAGGACGGCAGTTTTCCTCATGCTTTTCCTATATCACCTTCAGCTGCCAGGTACTATTTTCCTAGCTCCACCCGTCCCGCTGTGTCACAATCGGTATGCGGCTTAAGAGCTTTCTTTATTTGATCGGCACGTAACTTTGAGTATGTAGTTTAAAACCCTAAACTAAGCACCGGGCGGATCCGGAGCCCGCCACACCTGACAAGCCGGTACGACGCTGATGCCGTGCAGAATCAGCTGTACGGACGCTGATATGGCCGTGCGGACGGACGCTGATGCCGTGGAGGACAGCTGTATACGGACGCTGAGTGCCGTGCAGGACAGCTGTATACGGACGCTGATGCCGTGCAGGACAGCTGTGCGGACGCTGATGCCGTGCAGGACAGCTGTACGGACGCTGATGCCGTGCAGGACAGCTGTACGTGACGATGATGCCGTGCAGGACAGTTGTACGGACGCTGATGCCGTGCAGGACAGATGTACGGACGCTGATGCCGTGCAGGACAGCTGTATACGGACGCTGATGCCGTGCAGGACAGCTGTCCGGACGCTGATCGCCGTGCAGGACAGCTGTATACGGACGCTGATGCCGTGCAGGACAGCTGTACGGACGCTGATGCCGTGCAGGACAGATGTACGGACGCTGATGCCGTGCAGGGACAGCTGTATTACGGACACTGATGCCGTGCATGACAGCTGTACGGACGCTGATGCCGTGCAGGGACAGATGTACGGACGCTGAGTGCCGTGCAGGACAGCTGTATACGGACGCTGATGTCCGTGCAGGACAGCTGTCCCGGACGCTGATGCCGTGCAGGACAGCTGTACGGACGTTGATGCCCGTGCAGGACAGCTGTATACGGACGCTGATGCCGTGCAGGACAGCTGTATACGGACGCTGATGCCGTGCAGGACAGCTGTATACGGACGCTGATCGCCGTGCAGCGACAGCTGTATACGGACGCTGATGGCCGTGCAGGACAGCTCGTGTACGGACGCTGATGCCGTGCAGGACAGCTGTATACGGACGCTGATGCCGTGCAGGACAGCTGTATACGGACGCTGATGCCGTGCAGGACAGCTGATATACGGACGCTGATGCCGTGCAGGACAGCTGTATACGGACGCTGATGCCGTGCCAGGACAGCTGTTATACGGACGCTGATGCCGTGCAGGACAGTGCTGTGGCTGGTATCGTGACATCGGACGGCGGTTTCCCTACCCACCCGCAGCGTCTCTGACCTCACCGACCGGGCTGACGGCACCGCCCGGCGTCCCAGGCGGGGCCGGACCGGACCGCCGTGTCCGGTTACTGAGGGAGCGGGTCAAGCAGGGTGTCCCACTGCCCCGCCTGGGGTGAGCTCACACCCGCCAACGCTTATCAACATCACGCAGCCCTGCCAGGTGCTGGGCAAGAGCCAGGTCCTAGGAGCACACACCCCTATCCTAGGAGCACGATCCCGGGTCATAGCTCAGGTACCAGGATCCTAATTCCCAGGTCATAGCTCAGGTAACAGGATCTTAGGTTCCAGGATCTCAGGTACCTTTATCCCATGTTACAGGTCCTATCTTCCAGGATCCCATGCAGGTTCTAGGTCCCACTCCCAAGGCCCAAGTCCTAAGTCTGAAAATCTCAGGACCCCAAGATCCCAAATATCGGGTCTCCTGGATCCCAGGTTCCAGGTCTTCGTGGCACCACGTCTCGTATGCAAGCCTTCACCAGTTCCTTCCCCCCCCCCCCCTTATCAGCTGCCTGCACTCTCTGGCCGAGATCGCTTGCTGCCCACCTTCATTGTGATTCATGCTGGAAGGTGGGAGGGAGTTGTCTTCAGCGGCGATCTGTATGGTGACGTCAGGCCTGTAAGGCGACGTCTTGCACGCCTTGCCGGCCGGGCCAGGTCGATGACGTGAATTCTGCTCCATGCATGGCACCTCGATGGCCAAATGAGCGCCCCCGGTCCTAATGGTCTTCTGATGAGTGGAAGGCTTGCAATGGATACCAATGGCATGAGTCGGCTGTACTCGGCTCGCAGCGAGCACTGATATGCAGCCAGCGCACGCCAGGAAACAGCACTACCAAAAACGTAACACACGGGTGTAACGCCTCGAGATCGTTTTTTTTTGTCCGACACTTCTGATACATCACCAAAGGGTTATTTTATTAAAATATCTCAAATGGGCATCATTTAACATTTTCCGCATCATTTTGTTAGGGTGTACCAATACATGTGGTGGTGAATAACATAAGCGCAGTTATTTCTTTTAGTTTCCTCATGTTCTAAAAGAATACAATAGTAATTTTCAGTGAATGGCGTAAAGTAAGGACAAATCAGAGCACACTCTTTCTACATCACCGCAGCTGCATGTGGTGGTAACAGGCATGGAACAGCAAACATCTAATAAATCATGTGTGAATCCCACCAAACGGTGAAACACAAAAAGCAAGAAGGCAAAATTTACTTAAATAAAAAACGATGTTTGCACTGCTTACACTTCTGTGGAATAATCTTCGTTCGACAGGCAATTAGTTGCATAGGTACAGCGCATTGGGGTCTGTTTGATTCCATTATATAAATTGTATCCGTATTGAATGTCTTTATGGCCATACTATGGGGTATATCAAAATTTGGGGTTGTTGTTTATCCTCATTCTACTGTGGTCGCACCAATTTTGGCTATTTCAGCTCGAGGTCAATGGTGAAGATGCGGTTTATTACCTAAGTCTAATAGCATGCCAATTAAGGCATTCACTTAAGTTTTACGCTACTGACAATCTGTCCAAGCTCATTTTCTTTGTAGTTTTAGTAACTGTCCTTCGCTCCCGAAGTCGTCAAACCAAGAAGGAAGAATGGAACCGGTTGGATTGCCCTTGTCAGATGGTCACGCTTATCTCGTAAAATGTGTGCACATATGTCGAACGAGGAAAGAATCGGTGTGTCACTTGCGGACTTTTTCCGTCCCAAGAACGGTCGGCAGCTGTCTCTGCGGCGTCAGCCCGTGACCTCGTGGCTCTATTGTTGTAATATTGTGTATTGTGACGATGACACAGAGCATACTAGTGGTGTAAGATTCGGGCATACTAGTGGTGTAATATTCGGGCATACTAGTGGTGTAAGATTCGGAAATTTTCCAAATCATGTCCGATCCAATATGACTATGTTGACCGAAAAGTGTCCGATGAGTCCAAGAGTCCAAAAATAGTTCAATTTTTTAATCATCCTATACATAACATTTAATTATGTGTTTTACTTTATATCATGTCCACAATTACCATCACATCATTTTTCATTCAATTTCCCATTTAAATACATCAATCATACCATACTTTGTTATAAAGCATCAGATCATCCAATTAACTGCCTGTAAGGTGTGGTAGGACCTGTAAGTTAGGACAATGCGTGAATTGTGATTGGTATGCCTTGATCGAAAATTGTCCAAAATACCTGTGGCTGAACGACCGAAGTCAAAATCGGAATCGGACTATTTTCGGACGTCCAAAAATTTGGACTCCGATTTACATCACTAGGAACGGACGGTGGAGATTTCCATGTTAAAAGCATGGACAGCGCCCCACTGATGCGCAACAGTGCGCCAGAACTGTCGTCACGTCAAACTGGTTATTGATTCAACCTTTTTGGAACGATTCAATCCTGATTCATTTTGGAATCTGAATGATGCAATCACCGTTCGATTCACGGATATAATTTTGAAAATTGATTCTTTCCAAATCAAAACAAATAGTTTAATCGATTCACGTTTGACTCAACATTTAAATATATGTGGTGAATTTATGTCAAATCAATACAAATGGAAACATACATATATATGATCATTAAACATTGTTACAGCAATACTATTTCAGTATACATGAATATAGCCACTGGGACATTTTTTTTTGTATTTGCATAATTTACCAGCGTACTTGAATCGTTAAGAATCGTTAAATCTTTTGATTCAATCAGCCTTGATTTGATGCGGGTTTTGATTCAATCACGATTCATGAATCAAAAGATCTGGTAGTGAATCAATAATTTTTGGATTCAAGGAATTTTGATTGAACGATTCCAATCGATTCAATCAGTGTCGAATCAATAACCAGTCTGCGTCACGTAACGCTAAATTTCCTCCACCAACCTTAGCGGCTCACCGAGCGGTGGAGGTTTTGCTCAACCGGTTGAGGTTGGTGGAGGCTCAACCGATTTTAGTTGAGGCGCGGGAACACCTGGTGGAGAAAATGAAGCCTCAACTTCGTCCGGTTGAGGGCTCTGAAACAGCCCCATAGCCGCATTGCGTGGCTTGCAGTGAGTTCTGGATACATTTTGAGACTTGATCAAACATCGCTACCCAATACTTGCTCTTCAGATTGACACCATGCCATCATTGCTCACCGCAAAATGAACGATCATCCAACTGATGAGCGCAATTGAGCCTCCTCAATCTGCTCTACACTCGCTCCATGAGCCACTGTGGGTGACGGCCGTAAGTGCCGACTATGATCAGATCAGATCAGGAGTCACTGTGGCCGTAAGTGCCGACTATGATCAGATCAGATCAGGAGTCACTGTGGCCGTAAGTGCCGACTCTGATCAGATCAGGAGTCACTGTGGCTGAAGTGCCGACTCTGATGATCAGGAGTCACTGTGGCCGTAAGTGCCGACTATGATCAGATCAGATCAGGAGTCACTATGGCCGTAAGTGCCGACTCTGATGATCAGGATTCACTGTGGCTGTAAGTGCCGACTCTGATGATCAGGAGTCACTGTGGCCGTAAGTGTCGACTCTGATGATCAGGATTCACTGTGGCTGTAAGTGCCGACTCGGATGATCAGGAGTCACTGTGGCCGTAAGTGCCGACTCTGATGATCAGGAGTCACTGTGGCTGTAAGTGCCGACTATGATGATCAGGAGTCACTGTGGCTGAAGTGCCGACTCTGATCAGGAGTCATTGTGGCCGTAAGTGCCGACTCTGATCAGGAGTCACTGTGGCCGTAAGCGCCGACTCTGATGATCAGGAGTCACTGTGGCCGTAAGTGCCGACTCTGAGATGATCAGTGAGAGGTGGCGCGATTCCCGGCTGCACGGCTGGACGCGCGTCTCTACCGACGGCTGCTGGCGCGTGACGGAGACACGTCGGTCATGTCTCCTGCCGCTGACCGTGGCTCCGAGTCTGGCCCGCCGCGTGCATTCCGCACCCATTAGGTCACTGGGGATCGGAGACGAGCCCCCCCCCCCCGCCCACAGCTCGGTACGGTACTGTATATACAGTGCTGGGGGCGCACGGCACTACGGCAGATGCTTCGGCTGGCCTGGGAGCATGCTGGGTTAGAGTGGGTCTGGGTGGGTCATGTAACCCGTCCGACTAGCTACAAGAATGATGGAGATAGATGAGGTATGGCTAAGGAGGATGTGATTAGGAATTCATCAGTGGAGAGAAGTTTTTCCTCCATAAAATTGCATCGCTTAGTGCTATTCGAGGGGTTTGCAGTTTCAGGACTTGCTGACATGTAGAGAGAGAGAGAGAGAGAGAGAGAGAGAGAGAGAGAGAGAGAGATATGGTATATTTCTGCGGACATGGCTTTGAGGATTATCTCATACAGCACATGACGTTATTCTTCGGTTTGCACTACAAGCGAGGTGGAAAGTTCTCGCCCAGTAGGTTGCACTCTTTCAAACATGGTCGCTTCACAGTATGGCTGCTCACCAAGGCCTGCCTGGTGGCCTGCGGTCCTTACCCCCCCCCCCCCTCCCCGTCATTGCTCCGGTGGAGCAAGCCGGCCGCGGCCTGGTGGCCTGCGGTCCTTACCCCCCCCCCCCGTCATTGCTCCGGGGGAGAGCAAGCCGGCCGCGGCTTGGTGGCCTACGGTCCTTACCCCCCCCCCCCGTCATTGCTCCGGGGGAGAGCAAGCCGGCCGCGGCTTGGTGGCCTGCGGTCCTTACCCCCCCCCCCCCCGTCATTGCTCCGGGGGAGAGCAAGCCGGCCGCGGCCTGGTGGCCTGCGGTCCTTACCCCCCCCCCCCCCCCGTCATTGCTCCGGGGGAGAGCAAGCCGGCCGCGGCCTGGTGGCCTGCGGTCCTTACCCCCCCCCCCCCCCGTCATTGCTCCGGGGGAGAGCAAGCCGGCCGCGGCCTGGTGGCCTGCGGTCCTTACCCCCCCCCCCCCCGTCATTGCTCCGGGGGAGAGCAAGCCGGCCGCGGCCTGGTGGCCTGCGGTCCTTACCCCCCCCCCCCCGTCATTGCTCCGGGGGAGAGCAAGCCGGCCGCGGCCTGGTGGCCTGCGGTCCTTACCCCCCCCCCCCCCCCGTCATTGCTCCGGGGGAGAGCAAGCCGGCCGCGGCTTGGTGGCCTGCGGTCCTTACCCCCCCCCCCCCCCCGTCATTGCTCCGGGGGAGAGCAAGCCGGCCGCGGCCTGGTGGCCTGCGGTCCTTACCCCCCCCCCCCCGTCATTGCTCCGGGGGAGCAAGCCGGCCGCGGCCTGGTGGCCTGCGGTCCTCCCCCCCCCGTCATTGCTCCGGGGGAGCAAGCCGGCCGCGGCCTGGTGGCCTGCGGCCCTGCCTGTCCGTTCTTGCTCCGGAGGAGCAAGCTGACGTTATCAAGTGAGTGACAGATTGAAGACCTTGGCAGAAGCTCCTGTTACTGCATTAGCATTGCCGCCACCCAACGTTCCGCGTCGAATATTTCAGCAGGGGATTCAGATTACGATTGTTTCTCCGTGTTCAGCAATGTCGTCATAAGTGGCACTGCAGATTTCCGGAGTCGGGCACTGCAGCAGAAATGTTGAAGCATCTTCATATTGCGAGTATGCCGTCCGCTTATTGACTCTCTTGTTGGTGGTAGCATCTTTCTGTGGACCGGATTCTTAAGAATTTGCTTCCCTATGTGTACGCACATTTTTTTGTCGACTGTCTGCTAGACTTTCGATTCCAAAGTTTCGCAATAGATCCTGATCAAGGGCGTATCCTCGAGGGGCCCTGAGTCGACCTGAGGGGGCCCTGAGTCAGCCTGAGGGGCCCTCAGTCGCCCCGAGTTAGTCTGAGGGGAACCTCAGTCGGCCTGAGGGGGCCCTCAGTCGGCCTTGTTGGGCCCTCAGTCGGCCTGAGGGGCCCAGTCAGCCTGAGGGGCACCCACTCGGTCTGATGGGCCCTTAGTCGTCCTCAGGGGCCCTCAGTCGGCTTGAGGGATCCTCAGTCGGCTTGAAGGTGCCCTTGGTTTACATGAGGTTGTCCTCGAACCGCCTGGGCCCTGATGGTCCTTCTGTCGGTATGAGAGGCCGTCACTCCTCAGTTTGCCTGAGGGACCATTGGTCGTCCTATGATGGTCTTCGGTTGGCCTAAGGAGGCGCTTGGTCGGCATGAGATGGCTCTCGGCCGGCTTGAGAGGGCCCCTCAGTCCAGGCATGAGGGTGCCCCTCGGTAGCCTGACCGAGGGCGGTCGGCCTCAGGACTGACCGAGGGCCATTTCAAATGGCCCTCGGTCGTCCTGAGGGAGCCCTCGGTCGGCTTGAGGGGCCCTTGAACTGGCTGAGGGGCCCTCAGTCGGCCTGAAGGGCCTTCGATGGACCTGAGAAAGCCTTCGATCGGTCTGAGGGGGGGGGGGGGCCTTGATCGGTCAAATTACAACTTAAAAACATGTTTGATCTGAGTTGAACTTTTTTTTTGCATTATTTACCCCTGCGCTCAACAATTCATTTTCTTTATTTACCCTACCCTACGGTCATTATTTACCCTACCCTACGGTCATTATTACCCTACCCTACGGTCATTATTTACCCTACCCTACGGTCATTATTACCCTACCCTACGGTCATTATTACCCTACCCTACGGTCATTATTTACCCTACCCTGCGGTCATTATTACCCTACCCTACGGTCATTATTTACCCTACCTCCAGCTCACTTTACCCTACCTCCAGCTCAACGATATTGTTTTGTTTGTGCTGGGGTGGTGGTAAAAGGGCCCTCAGCCTTGAAAAGGGGCCCTGACGCTCTGGGGCTCCATACAACGGGCCGCGGTAGGTACTACCTTAGCGAAATCCGGGAGACGCCTGTGGTCCAGGTCCTGATAGGTGTAATTATATCTTTAAAAAAAATGTCATTATAACGTATAGCACAGCGGTTTTACATGTTCCGTTTCATTTGCACGCTCATTCATTGTCTTGCCTGCAGTTGCACTACGGTGACTACAGACATTAACAACATCACAATAGAAAAATCGTTTCGATCAGCATTACCGATGAGCCTATGAGCTTTTAGCCCTCGCCCTGGTATGTGGGGTAATTTTGACCCCCCCCCCCCCCTTTAGGTTTCTCGGGAATGGCAGGAAAACGGCGACGCGCAGCGCCCCCAAATTTGGTACAGCGTTTCGGGCATCGATTACCCACATTGTGGGACAGCTTTTACATCCAGTCGTCTCAGGTCAGGTCACCAGGTCACCTCAAGTGACCTTACCTAAAACAATGTTTGTGGTCGTGCCAAAGCCACAGTCTTTGTCAGAGATATTTGAAACTTGCAGGATTTCATAAAGTCATAACTGCCTACAATTCTTTTATCTCGGATTTTGTTTTGTATCGGTAACCTAAGGTAAGGCCAATTTCTTGACCTCCCCATTATAAGTCGACGGGAAAATATACAAATGTTTTCTATTCAGAGTATATGCATTTGGATCAGGCCAATTATTTCAGAATCATATTATTTTAGCTAGTTCTTGATGACCCAGGTGATATTGTTGTTCAGTGACCTCTGCAAGGTCACCTGAGGTCATCTAAGGTCACCAGAATATTTTTGCCAATAACTCTTGATAGAATAAAGATAAAGACGTGCGAGTGACACCACTGTGTTTGTCTCATCGATTCGTGTCGCCCCATGTGCAACCTGACCTCCATGGGTCACCAAATGACCTTGACCTGAGGTCAAATTTTGAAGTTGACCTAACCAGGTCACCATTCATGTGTCATAGCGCCTTAATGAGACAAACACGATGGTGTTAACATTATTGCTCTATGATTAACCGATACAAAGTTATTCACGATTTTTGTGTGAGAAAATAATGGCCTCTTGACCTTCGGTGACCTCTGGAGCTTAAACTATGGACCTGAGCTAAAATCTGAGGACATCAAATGTGATC